>MJUU01030904.1:12262-34686 GCA_002080025.1 Modiolus philippinarum
GACTATTATTACACTGTCTTGATATAGACTTAGCAACCCGCATGTTTATTTTTGTGTCATGTTTTATCTGTATTTGCTACATCGACGGTCAACTCGACTATCTCTTGAAATTCTATTGAATTTATTGAATTTACAAGCAAAACAATCAGTTTCAATGTATTGAATGTTTATATTAAAATTTATTAGATTAGTAAAACTAGCTTCAAGTGGGTATGTGTATTTCATTTATAAACTTAATTAATACAACACCAGCGTGCCAGTCACGTGTTATTGTTTATATATTTGTCTTGACCTATAAATAAATGGAGTTCAGTATGGACATAATCGAGTTGACCATTATGGTTTTGTTATGGTTTTGTTTTGGAAGTATTATTTATTGCATCTTATTTGTGTATTGTAACTAAAATATTTCCTTCTTGTGTAAAATAATGAGCGAAACGAGAGATTAATAATCGTACTAAATATATGTCTTTTTGCAATGGATATGCATTCAGAATATCCTTCCAGTTTTATTGCTTTTTTTCTGCAATTTTGTACTTTGATTTGTAAATTTATACTTAATTTTTGTTTTTTGTACATATCTGTTTTGCTTTTAACTGGAGTGAATATGATACTTATCAGCAATGAAAAACATGACCTATCAAATTGCATTGTTTCTATTATTAAATTGTTTGACAATGGATAATGATTTACAATCTTACAGAATTTCGATAGGTCATTTCTATTGTAAAATACATCCTACGTTTTCTAGGAAAGCTTTTATGTTGAAAAGTAGACGCCTCAGTACGCTAGTTTATTTAATATTATTATTGTTCTTCAGCTTCAAAAAAATACTTTTCTGTGGTTTCTCATTATACTCAGAAATTTTCCTACAGAAATGTGAGTCAACATTGATAATCTTATTGTTAATATTGCTAAGTAACGATATAGAACAAAATCCAGGTCCAGATATCGGTGAAATATCAGTTTTCCATTTTAACGCTAGAAGTATGCGTCATAAGATTGATTATATAGATAACATTTGTAATGAAGCTGATGTGATTTGCATAAAAGAAACACATTTAGATGACTCTGTAGTAAATACAGACTTGTTTATTGAAGGTTACTGTAAGGATCCCTTCAGAAATGACAGAAACAGTGCGGGAGGTGGGGTGATTGTCTATGTGAATACTTGTCTTCATGTAAAACGTAGACCAGATCTAGAGATGTTTAGTGAATCTATTTGGTTAGAAATTGATTTTCCTCAATATAAAATATTGCTATGTGCTGTTTATCGTCCTCCCAATACCCCAGACTATCCATTTTGGGATAACTTTCAGCGATCAGTAGATAATGCACTTTATTTGTCACCATATGTTCTTGTAACGGGGGATTTAAATATTGACCTACTAAGTGAGTCTTATCATAGACTACTTGATATCATGCTATTGCATAGTTTGTCAAATGTTATAACAGAACCTACAAGAATATCTGATACTCGTAGGTCGTTGCTTGACCCCATTCTAATATCCAGTGAGTGTGAGGTGCTAGATGCTCATGTTATTCCTGTCGAAAGGACCTACAGTGATCATGAGGCCACTATAATATTTATGAAAGTTCCGATGAAATTAAATGCACCATATAAAAGAACTGTTTGGGATTATCCCAATGCTTATTTTGATAGTTGTTTTCATGATATTGCGTTCTTTGATTGGGAATCAATATTAACAACCGAAAATAGTATTGATATAAACTGTCAAAATTTTACAGATAAATTTCTAAATATGTTCCTCAAAAGGAAATTACAATAAGACCAAATGACAAAGTTTGGTTTAATTCTGAACTGCGAAGAGAGATTAGGAAGAGAGATCGTCTCCGTAAACAGGCTCGTAAATCAAAAAATAATATAGACATAAATTAATTTAAGAAACAGAGAAACCATGTAAATAATCTTAAAAAATATGCAAAGGAACAGTTCTATTTAAATGCTAACGATTTATTGGATGAATTTTCCAGCACTAGTTCAAAATCATATTGGTCTCTTATAAAAAGATTGGTGAAAACCTCGGGTAATTCATCAACCATTAGTCAATTAAAAAATGAAAACGGAGATGTAACATCGAACGGTTTTGATAAAGCTTGTATTCTTAATGATTACTTTTGTTCTATCTCAACTGTTGACGATACTGGTATTGAAGTACCTTGTTTTCCGAATAGAACAAACGCGTTAATAGAAAATTTTAATATAACACCGAATCAAGTGCTGGATGTCTTACAAATTTTAAAACTTGGTAAAGCAGCGGGTCCAGATCACATTAGTCATCATATGCTAAAAAATACTAGAAATGCTGTTTGTGTACCACTTTCAATTCTATTTAATTTATCGCTATCAAAATCGGAGTATCCATCACAATGGAAACTTGCCTCGGTTATGCCCCTTTATAAAAATGGTGATAAAGCTTTAGTATCAAACTACAGACCCATATCTTTACTATCTACAGTTGGTAAAATATTCGAAAAAGTTGTTTATAAAGAGGTGTTTAATTTTCTTATTACAAATAATTTATTATACAAGTTCCAATCGGGCTTTATTCAAGTTCAAGGTCATTCTACAGTGTACCAGCTAATAGAAATTTATTATAGAATTTGCATGGCATTAGATGATAACTGTACTACTTTTTTAGTGTTGTGTGATATTTATAAGGCATTCGATCGGGTCTGGCATTCAGGGCTACTTATCAAATTAAAATCATATGGAATTAGTGGAAATTTATACAAATGGTTCGAAAGTTATATCTCGAATAGGAAACAATGTGTTTTTATAAATGAATACAACCCCCCCCCCCTTAAATCAATTAATGCAGGAGTACCGCAAGGGTCTGTGCTGGGACCTTTACTTTTTTTGTTATATGTTAATGATATAGCAGATAATCTTATAAGCTTAACTAGATTATTTGCTGATGACACGTCCCTGTCCTATACTAGTCAAAGTCCCTATACCATAGAAGATATTATGAACTGTGACTTAGAAGTTATTTCTTTATGGTAAAAAAGTGGCTTGTTAAATTTAATCCGAATAAAACTAAAGCACTAATGTTTAATGCTACTAGTGCGGAACCCGACATAAATATAATGTTTGAAGAACAATTAGTAGAAACAGTTACATCACATCAACATCTAGGTATTACTTTCAGCAGTGATGGCAAATTTCATACTCATATACAAGGTATAATAAAATCAGCTTGTATTAGGTTAGGTGCAATGAGAAAATTAAAACACTTATTGAATCGAGTTTATTTGGAAAGAATATATTTTGCATTTATAAGATCTCTTTTAGAATATGCTTGTGAATTATGGGATGGATGTAGTCAACAAGATTCTGAAAATCTGGAAAAGGTTCAACTTGAAGCAGGCAGAATTGTATCTGGTCTACCTATTTTTTCTAGCCGAGAATCTATTTATTTCGAAACGGGTTGGGACAAATTATGTGATAGAAGAAAATTAAGAAGACTTAATTTATTTTATTTAATTCACAATAATAATGCCCCGGGATATCTTAGAGATTTAATGCCTCCTCTGGTTGGTCAAATATCTGATTATAACCTAAGAAATCGTAATAATTATGTGGTACCTAACTGCAGATTAGAAATTACAAAACGATCATTCTTTCCTACTACAACCATTGACTGGAATCTACTTGACCCTGCAATCAGAGATTCAAGAAATATTAGTATTTTTAAGCGTAAAACTAAACCTCCCATTCAAAAACCCCCTAAATATTTTAGTTATGGTGATAGACGAACGAATATTATTCACACAAGATTAAGAAATATGTGTAGCTCTCTGAATGCAGACCTGTATCGAGTAAACCTGAAAACAAACCCTTTTTGCAGATGTGGACATTATTCTGAAGATAGTTTACATTATTTTTTGGAGTGTCCACTTTATACAGAATCAAGAATTGTTCTATTACGGGAATTGGAAATATTCAATGTAACTATAGAATTACTATTAGCTGGTGACGAAAGTCTTTTTTATGATGAAAATATTAGAATTTTCTCTTGTGTTCATATATTTATTAAAAATTCTAAACGTTTTCAATAATTGATAATGTATCATTCACTCCAGTCTCTTTTTCTTTTCCTTTTCTTGTTTTTAGTATTCTTTTGCTTTCTTTTTATTAAGGGCTTACATATTTATTTAACTCGTATCTCATAATCCTTAGACAATGTTATATCATGTTTAATTTCATAATGTATTTGTCGCCATTGCATGCAATATATTTGTTATACAATATTAATAGGAGAGGACTTCAAATAATGTTGTAAAACTTGTGTCCAATCCTTTTTGTACACTATTTATTTAGTTGCAAATAAAATATGTTTAATAATAATAATTTAGAAAGTGAGTCATCATTATAACAATTAATATGACATGCATACCAATTGTATGCTTTCGTCATATATCCGACAAATCCAGACTACCCATGGGAAGGAAGTACTATTTGCAGACAATTTTACGTCATTGCTAGTTTTACCCATCATTCGAAGCTTTGATTGAAGCTTCAGATTCTTGTTAACATTGATAAAAGCGCCAGAGATAGATCAACGTCTACGTTACGCGTGTAACACGTGACCTTGATATCTTTTCCATCTGATACATGGATGTTATCAAACAATGAAGAGCAATGTAGCATAGCCAATCAGAACAGGTTAAACTCGTTTCTGCATCTGATTAGTTTTAAAGCTGTCAAACTGGCAAGCACGCTGAAAAATCTTTTGAAATTAGAGGGAAATAAATCGAATACGACGATTATATTGAAACTTGATCTTAAATTCAAATCTCGTTATAGAATCCATAATACAGTCATGAAGATACCAAGAAATATAATAATGAATCAGCAAATAATGAATATTTTCACAGTTGTTGGGATTCATGGAAGTGCAGTTGGAAAAAACAGGTGGTTGAAGAACACGGGTTCCTTTATTCAAGTATTTTAAGGAAATGTTAGCGAGGTAAAGAAACCTACCGTTTAATGCATGATAATGACAATTTGAAAATTTAATCTATATGATGTTTACCCAGCTGAATATTCTTCGAGGTTCCTTTAATCTCTAAACCTAATAAATCAAGCACTTTCCGTCTCCGATTCTCTCAGTTTGGGGGTTAATGAAGGGATTGTAATGACTGGAATACGCGACTGGAGTTATTTGGGTTATACAATCCTTTAGTTTTTTAAGAGTTAACAGAGAACGAGTAGCATAAAATGCATATAAGTATTACACCAACTAAAGTATTCAATCAAATTACAAAACAAAACAAAAGTCTCTTCCATTTTAATGCTTCAAAGTACGAAAGTATGTTTGAAAAAAGCACTTTATGATCTGTTTTGACGGTATAAATTTTCATCGTAAATTCTCGATGTCACGTGACGAGACTAACATACCCTATGACATCACATCCCATCAATTCACTCAAATTGTCAAGATTTATGCAAGGAATAAAATACTCTTGTTACCATTTTGAATACTGACAGAACATACTGTGGTTAACCAAATTAATGAGGTTAAGATAAGAGTTTTTGATGTAATAACAATTTGATAACAGTTGAAACAATAATAAACATGCAATTTGTTACTGCAGATTTATCTTTATAAGACAGATTACGACCCCCGGAAGAGTAGAAATTGTTGTATTATTAATCAAATTATAAACGAGACTCAAAAATACATTGAATTATTAATTATGTAACGATTCATTGATAAAATAACTTTGTTTTGTAGCCTTGCATTTTTTGTGAACTTTTTAGATACATAGTCTCTAACATTGTTTCCCGTTTATTTAGATACATAGTCTCTAACATTGTTTACCGTTTATTTAGATACATAGTCTCTAACATTGTTTATTAAGATACATAGTCTCTAACATTGTTTATTTAGATACATAGTCTCTAACATTGTTTACCGTTTATTTAGATACATAGTCTCTAACATTGTTTACCGTTTATTTGCGTATATTTCTCATATCGATCTAGATTAAAGATCAAGGTTTGCCGAAAACTTTAAAATCTGAAAAGAGGTATGTACGGTAAGGGCCATATTTGGCCCCTGAAATTAAGACCCTTATATTTGATAAAATCATTATCTCAAAATACATTTCAATATTAGTATATAATAAACTTCGATAGGTTTTGCCAAAGCCTTTTTTGTTTGTAGAGGAAAATGACCTTCAAAAATGGACAAATATAAGGATTTTTGACAAAACTGGACAAAAATGACCAAGAACCTTACATATTTCAGTACAGGAAGCATAGAGCGTATGCCTGTGCCAATGAGATTTTTGCATGAAAAGGTTGCAATTTCATATACTTTTAACATATCGAAAAATCTCATTGGCACAAGCATGCGCTCTGTGCTTCCTGTACCAAAACATGACCAAAAATGAACGAAAATATGTCGATTTTCGGTATATTTGGATGAAGCATGATATTTGTGACATCCCATCAGGATTTTATGACGTCACTGCACCAAATTACTTGAGTTTTGATTTAAGCAACATATCAACTCCGTTTGAAAATATAGCTAGGTTTGGGCCAAATAAGCTTCTTATCGTACATACTCCTTTTACTATCGAGATTGCAAAATCATCGTAATAAAAGGGAAACAATTTTTAAAGGATTGTTTTTCGAATTCCTACTCAATTATTTCATGTAAAGAAATCACCATAATTTGCTTCATCAAAAAATGCCGCCATTTTGTTGCTACCATCGTTACTATGTGTTAATTTGTGTCATTCATTAAAAAAAGATGCTGAGAGAAGTATCTTAAATAAATATGTCATATTACCTATAGACTAAGTAATTTTATTGATGCAAAACTTACTTGTCAAACAATGATTTAGGCGTTAATTTCATCAACATTCGGTCGCAATACATCATTGACCAATCAGCAACTGGCAGCCAATCTATATCTGTTTGTTATAATTTTAAACGCATCGAACATGAGGTGTTTTTGCCATATACTAGAGAAACTTAAGTGTAATTTAGCTCTGATTTGATTTATATTTTAGATACGATAATTCTATATCATACAAGTGGGTGTGGGTGTACCTACCATATTCGACGCGAATGAAGGGGAATGCGCCGATGGACCTATATTTGAATTGAACTGTATGAACTGTATGAAAACAAACACTGATCTAGTATTTTAAAGATAATATAAAAAATGGAAGTCTTTTTAAACTTACAACTGACCTAAAGTGCAACCAAAAATCATAAATCCAGAATTTAATACTGGCAATATAAGAATCACATACAGACAGCGAATGTAAATAACAATACCGAAGTCACTTTGAATAGGTGATATCCAGGTTCATGGTAGGATCTGGTTTGCACTCCCTAATTTATCACGTTGTAAGATTTATCTTTCTTGGATGTGGTCAACCACAAATATTCAAGACTTCAATGTAGGTGTTTTATTCAAACAGATCTAGTTGAATTAATCTTAAGTGACTTTGTACTGATTATTGAATCTTAAAAATCATCTGATATAAAAATATTTTCTTTTATACTATCATTTATCTTATTTAAGAACCATGAAATAAGCTGCCTGTCACAGACAGAGATATTTTATTTCCTTTGACCGTATCTCTAATGAAATGTTCCAAAATGTTTTACTCTTGTCGCTTCTCATGTTGGCAAATTTGATTTTCTCAAAAATAATTCCGTTTTTGAAAAAAAAATCACGTTAGAATATTTCTATTTTCCTTAGAGCTCATTACAACAAGGAATCGGGAACCAGTTCTTGTCCACACCGGGATTAGTCTAAAAGTATAAATTAGGGAGTGCAGACCATGAACTTGGATATGGTCTATTGTGAAACAAACAGAGCATAGTACAATGGCCACAAAAATAAAGCACTGACATTTTGGACTCCTAAAAAACAGAAGTGTAAACAGGTGTTAGAAGGAGTAAGCAGGACCTGCTCCATCCACATGTGACATACGTCACACAAGTAGTAGAATTATAGAATCTTGAAAGATCTTGGTTAATGCCATTCTCTGCAACCCTTTTTAATTGTAACTATACAGAACAACAAAGAAAATTGCATTTATGCAGCCTTGTTTTCTCTTAAGTGAACAACGACACTTCTAAGCCAGAGGAGCATGGTATATCAAAATAGATGTTAATGAACAGCAATAAAGAGATATAATTGTGCAAAATGTAAATATGACAAAAGGTGTCAAATCATATTCATTTACAGTTGTGTAGCTCTTTTTCGGAATCAAATCTCCTAACGATTAAATATTAAGATAGGAAAATCAGGATTTTATAATATCGTGTCAGAAGACAAAATGACTATGCTAACTATTTGCATTGTTGCATTCTGGCGAGCATTCCAACGACTATGACTCATGCATCAAATTATAAGACCACTGGGACGCTTATTGATATGACGTTTTTTGCCGATAAACAAAGCTTTCTTAGTCTCTATCGGTACTACAAATAACCAAGCACGAAAATTGTACTTATTATTCAATTTGTGTTTTTATGTTTCTTTGAGAGTCTGCCCTCAGATTAACTTTCTTAGTCATTTCTAGATTTTAGGGTAATTAGTACATTTATTTGCGACGTTTGCGTCATTCTTTTTGTTTAAATACTTCTTAAAACCTGTGGTATCGATATACGCCTAAAAACATACGGTATGGAACGGTGACCCGAGGTAAAGTTGAAGAAATTAATAAATATGAAAAAGAATAAATAAAGTAAACATTAACATCTTCTCTCATAGCTATGTCCTTTGCTGATTTTGGCTTTATACATTTTTTAGATCTAATTTGTAATTTGTTCTCTATCATGTTTTACACATTTCGGTATGGATTTCGAAATGATTTGATTTGATCTGCACTGAAGATACATGTCGAAATGCTCATAGGCAGAAACTAAATTAACAATAACTTCGGTATTTTATTATTTATTACCATTGGGCCGATGCCTCTGCTGGTGGACTGTTAGTCCCGTAGGGTATACCAACCTAGTAGCCAGTACTTCGGTGCTGGCCCGAAAACCGATTTTATTTGCCTTGGAAAATTGCAATATCTAGATTTAATCAGACTTTGTTATCCCAAGGAGTTTCTCCCTCTTCTTAGCTCTGTCCTATGGTAATTTTGGCATTACTTTTTAGATCCTATTGGTAATGTGTTCTCTATCCGGTTTTACACATTTAATGTGTTCTCTATGCGGTTTTACACATTTAATGTGTTCTCTATACGGTTTTACACATTTAATGTGTTCTCTATCCGGTTTTACACATTTCGGTATGGATTTCCAAATGATCATGATCTCATTTGATCTGCATAAGTTGATGAAATGCGCATATGCATTTTATTGTTTATTTGTAAATTTGATGTAAGTTTGTAGATTTGTCAGAGTATTTGTGTTTGTGAAAGGGGGGCATATGTTTTGAAGCATAGGGAATTTATGAATTGCAAACTGTTTTGCAAAAGTTGTATATTAACATACCTTTCTTATTGTTGTGCGTCATCTTGTGTCCGTAATGTTCAGTTTTTAACACTATAATTAAAATTATATGACTTTGCCAAGTAATCTATAAATAGCCTACGCATCGTAAAGTATTAACATTAACATGTTGTGCAAATTTCACATACAATTGCGCTTAATTGTGGCTTTCGACAAATAAGTTTGTTTCTGTAATAAATATATAACAACTTGTTAAAGATATTGGTGTCCTGTATTACTGCTGCAAAATAACATATGATTCATTTTTAATGGGTGTTTTCTTAATCTTACTTAAATCGAACTAATACCAGACACTCTGAGGGAGAGGAGTTCGATTTGATAAGTTTTTATGTCTTTAAATCGTTTGTACTCTTATCCACATATAAAATTATTAAAATGTAATCGAAATTAAATATGGCAGTCGGACTTCTATTTTAAACATGATTTCGAAGCATGCATGCACTTGTACGACAACTATAAAGATTACTCTCGACTTGTTAATACCTTCGTAATTCTTCACCTATTTGCATATACTAAACCTAAACTAATGCAAAAGCTTATTTTTCAACATAAATAAGACATGAAATTTAATTGAATACAACATTCATAGTGCAGTTGTTTGAAATCCTCATGTCGATTTTGCAGAGGCATGCTGGTATTTAGTTATACCTGTTCAGATTAATTTTTATTCGATGATATAAATGAGCAGCAAACATCAACGCATTTAATGATAAAGTATGTTATATAAGACATTTCAAGTAAAACAGCGTTTCTCTTATGTTGCTGTAAGAATGTAACATAATTAACTCCATTTCAAAGATTTAAAGAAGATACTACATCATACGAGAGATAATGATGACGCATGGTGTAACATAAGTAAAACAGTTTTTTACGTCATGGTGAAAAGTAGGGCAAATGGAGTCGGTTCTGGTTTTTTGACAACTGATTAATTACCTATTATTATAATCGAGAAAATGTAATGGCTTCTGTCTTGCTTAACCTGTACATTTGGACGTTATTCAAAACCGCGATGACGTAAATGATTAGAGTAACTTACAAACTGAGCTTTAAACGTCATTAATGACCTTTAAAACGTCGAATGAATTGTATATAAATCACACTGACAGCGGAAACGCCCCTGAACGTTTCGTAATATCCTCATATATAATAGAAAAATTGATTATATCTTCTTCATAGAACAAATCGCACACTATGAACAAAAAGCACACATCAGCTAAAAATATGAAACAACAGTTTTTAGTCTATCTGACCCAATCCGGGAAAAAAGTGATATTTTATATTTCATTTCCTAAAACATATATACCCTAAAAATAAAAAAAAAACTATGATACATGCCTCATTGAAAAAAACACACAATTCTACCAAAAAAAAAGAATTGACGGTAAAAATAAAATTCATAACACTAATCAAAAATACACATACAATTACGCAGATAAATTTTTAGAATCGTGCAACTCCGTATTCCATATTCCTTAGTATTAAAGAAACGCAACATTCTAAAGCTTTGTATCTGTACACATTCAATCACTTCAAAACGGAAGTCAAAAATACCTCAGCCTAACCTTCAAATGGTCCTACATTTATAAAAATGTCAGCATTAAAAAATAGTATGTAATCGGACTGTTTGATTCATTTGTCAAACTTGAATGACCTCTAACGTAACGAATACAGGGGTAATACCTGCATGATATTCATTATTTGATCGCACAAGACTGTGTTATATCGTATAACATTTCACAGTATTACATAAGTTTATAAAGTGATTAAGTCTGCTTACTATCCTACTGCTTCCAATAACTGTTATCAGTTTATTCAACTCGATATATGAAAACTTTCGTATCTTTAGCAATAAGAAGATCCATATGTTATACTTTATTATATTTATATGAAAGATAATATTGTATCAGATCGTAATCTGGTTATTATTTTAGGACCTCTACCATGCTGTATGTTCTGTACAAAAAAAAATTAAACACAGATAAAACCACTAGTTTGAAATTAAAAATAAAACTGCTGATTTTAACAAATTGTTTGGATGACTACTTTCTTAGGGAACTAGTCTTGATGACTATTTCCCAAGTAATAGCAGTTCATTAAAATCAGTTCTTTTCTGTTTTTTTAATTTACATGCTACAGAGCAACGATAAACTGAAACTGTCCACAGAGATACTACTGCCGACTACTGTTGAACATTGCTGTTGCTATGAATTCATAAAAGTGTGAAAACAAGTGTACTGACAGGGTAAGTGTCTAGAACTGCTCTCGGCAGTCTTTTTGAATAACAATCCGCAAATCTTGACCGTAAATGATGTAATGGTGTATAAGTAGTTGTAATCGATTTGGTTCTTGACAAATTAAAGTCATTTATTCCTTTTAAAGACATGTTATGAGCAAACCTTCGTTATTCTAGACAATTTAATTCTTGTAAATGCCCTGTACTTTTCCATGTTTATTTTGTCTTTCTTTGATTGAATCGTGTTCCAAGCTTTTTAAACCATTATTTACATCAATTTATTTACTTACTCCGGAGTATTTACCTCGAAATATTTACTTCTACCTTATTATTTTTAATGAACATTCATTCATATGACGTATGCATAACTGTGACTTTCTGTTTCATCTAAATATCAGATGAAGTTTTAGACGATTTCCATGTAGAAAATTTTCCCATTAGGATTGAACATATGCTACCTTCATGTGAAAACATGGTTTTCAAAGGACTGATAGACCCACTGGTAGACGAGATGTAACTAAGTTTTGTTGTCAAAAAAGCATTGAAAGCGACAACAGGTCGATTACTCAAATTATAATACAACCTGTGTACAATGTACTTGTAAAACATACATGTATCACAAACTAGTTATAAAAGAAACCTTTTCTATATGTCGAATAAAAATACATTTATCAACCAATTAATATATGCAGCCTTAATAGATCAACATTAGTTGAAAATTCTATTTTCACTGCAGGATGACAACACTTATTTGCGTGACATATATTTTTTGTATATTCTTATTTTGATGGTCTTTAATTCATTTAAAGTATATTTAAAAGTAAATTTAATTAAAGCACTAACTAAAGGGGTGGTAAAAATGCCTTTGCGCGCTCGACCACCCCTTTTTAAGAAGCACTTCAACTCTGATATATACTTGTATCTTATAGAAACATCGTCTTAGCTGAATTTTGACTTTTCTATTTAGACCCTTTTGGTTATTTGTTCTCTATCAGCTTTAACATGTTTTCGGTTAATGGACTTCCAAATTTTTGGTTTGATCGGCACTGATGATACATAAGTTGTCGAAATGCGCATATGTAGAACATAAACAAACAGTAACTTCGGTATTTTGTTATTTGTTACTTATTATGAGATGAAATATAGTGGGAAACAGGGATATAGTGTGTAGAAAAATCAAATGTTATGTGACGAGGGTAGAATTTTCTGGATTGGTCTCTATGAAAAATTATCTTAGGGACACAAATACGCGAATATTTCTATTCAAATTTTTCAAGTGCTTCATCGAGGGTTCAAAAATATGTTCAAGAACTCATGAAGGGGTTTCGTAGAACAACGACAAGAAACTATTGTATTAGGTATCTATAGTTTTGATGCCCACTCTATACAGAAGGCTATTTTGAGGATTGATACCAGGAAATGTTTTTCTATCTTTTAAGATGCAGATTTTTATCCTTAAAATAAACGATATCATGTCAAAATGGAACTAATTTGCCACCACAAATTATTAAAGTTTCTTCCGTTTTATCCCCATTATTGTATCAGACCTGAATTACCTAACATTTTTTTTCTTTTCAGATTTCTGTTGAAAGACGAAAATATGTCCAGAGAACTAGCATTCTTGTATCACAGCGTAATTTCATTGCTTGAGTTATGATGCAGTCCTATATTGTGTATTTGTAGAATGCCTAGATTATGGCGGTAGGCGTGTTTGGAAAAGGAGATAAAATAGAATTTACTTTCAACACAGCAATACTTAAAGATTTAGATATGTTTCTGAATTCATATCAAAGTTACTAATGCGTTTTTAAAGGGTCTTTCATGAAACGATACATCGGACCGCCTTGGTGTATTATAAGCATGTGTTAATGCCATTAAATGCATATTAACGTGAAAATGTCAGACAGATTTGTTGGCATTGACTGCTTAGTACTCCTGAAATAGTAATATATAGTACCGTGCTGAATGCTTAAACGTACTCAACTACTTTCATTTTTTATTATACTTCAAAACAAAAAAAATATCGGAATGAAATAAATTTAGTTTTTTGAAGTTGGTCATTTCGACATCTTATGTCTCGTCAGTGATGATAAAAATAAAACATTGGAAGGACAAAAAAAATCAATACATATGGAAGTGTTGTTAAGGGACAAAAAATCAATACATATGGAAGTGTTGTTAAGGGAGTACGAGTGTCAGAAATTTTTTTAATTAGAATTAAAATTCTGGCCTTTTGTTTTGAAGAGCACTACTAATGGAACAATTTGAGCAAAAAATTTTAAAAATCCATGTAGGAATTTTGAGATATAAGACGTCAAAATTTTGGCGAGAAACAGATCTCTATAGAGTTTTCCTTCAATAGAATTATAATTGGAAGTTGATGAAGTTATATGCACAGTCTATTTTATGTATTTTAAAGTGACTTATGACCATGAAAATGTGATCCATGTGCAAAAAAATTTTAGCACTATTTGAATGGATAAAACCCGAGGATATAGAATGCTTCTGAAATCTGACAATCGTACTCCCTTAAAGGACAAATAAACAAAGGACCGACAAGTAAGTGACCATCAGCTAAGGAACAGTGCTTTGCAAGAGGGAGATATTCTTTTGTTGTTTTTTATTTAATTTACATATAATACATTATTCATTATCTGTGAAGAATTTCATTTCTGGTAACGTTGTGTCACTCACCCTTTTTCAGTTTTTCAGACAGTAAGCCCAGAAATAGAGCTTTAAAAACAGTGTGCAATGGTCGCCTTAAAAATTGTCTGTTTAAAGGTGTTCTGAGAGTACGAATAAAAAAATGCAGCTTTCCAGAAATAATAATCAATTTGAATACAATTCAAATTTAAAAATAACACGTTTTACTTTTGTAACATCAGTATTTTGTTATTATAATTACTGAAAAAAAATCGGAAATTGTAAAGATAAAATATTGAAATTGAATGTGTAAAGTGGGAAAAGGGAAAAACGTAAAAACTAGGTGGGGACCAAAACTGTGGGAAATTGGGAAAAGGGTAAAACAAATGTGGCAAAAAGGAAACTAGACCCCATTATCTACACACTCAAATCTATTGTTTCTACAAATGTGATCATTTATTCATTTCGTACACTAGATTTTCATCACTGTGAATGTAATATATAAATACAGCTAAATCATGTGACAGTAACTTATCGTCCAAATGACTAAATACCGAAGGTACTGTAAATTTAAATTCTGCATATACGCATTTCGACAACTTATGTCTCTTCAGTGCAGATAAAATCTAAACGTTTGGAAGACTATAAACCCACAGATGTTTAAGACTGATAGAGGACAAATAACCAATATGATCTAAATGTTGAACCAAAATCAGCTAAGGACAGAGCTTTGCATGAGGGAGATACTCCTTAGTTATCAACAAAAATTTACAAAAATTTAGATATTGTAAGGTTCCAAATAGAATCGGCTTTCGGGTCAGCACCCAAGTACTGACTACTGGGCTGGTGAATACCCTCGGGGACTAACAGTCCACCAGCAGTGGCATCGACCCAGTGGTAACTAAATACCGAAGGTACTGTAAATTTAAATTCTGCATATGCGCATTTCGACAACTTATGTCTCTTCAGTGCAGATAAAATCCAAACGTTTGGAAAGCCATAAAAAGATTATTGGAGGTGTCAGTTGCTTTCAACTTTGTCTCATTCACATCTTAACTACTTCAAGAAGGTTCGGACATCCCAAATTGCTACTGATTTATGCAACAAAAAAGCGTTGTTCTATATGCTAGTAATACAACAACGCGTCCATGAGAAATTTCCAACGGAGACAATAAAAAGAGGGAAGCCGAATACAGGACTGAACACTTTAGCATTGTCACAGGTCATTACATTAAAGGGTTTATTTTTCTTGTTATGTGTTCAGATTCAAATGTTTATGTGTTTTGATTTGCATAACAAGAGTTGTTCTCCTTTGGTTTTTTATTGCAACTTGTTTTTCGTTTAATGCTCTACATTTTTTTAAACGCTCAATTGTTAGTGGGAGTGTGTAATTGTCTATACATACGTCGACGTTTTCTTATAATTAGTTGTGTATTTTAAGACAAAACTTAATTGCGTTCCCAAGCAATTCCATTAATTATTGTTGTGCACTACTAATGAACTAAGGGAAGGATAGATATGCAGGTAATGTAACATCAAACAGCTCAAAAAATACAGAAACAAAATAAAAATTGTAAAAATAGACCAGATATTTTAAGCAAAAATGGAAAAAATATGGAAGATCAAGTTTTAAAAATCACTATAGAGAAAAGACCAAAATTTCGGCCTTATGGCTTTCATCTACGGATCAAATGGACTGAAAACCAAAATAAAACGTCCTTCCAGAACAAAAGAAAACATACCAACTTGGTTTGCTTTTCTGTCCTGGCAGGATGTTTCATTTTGTTTATACATGGTAATTTTGGTCATTTCAAAACATACATTTTTTCTGAAAAAAAATAACAAAATTTTTCCTTGTTTCGATGTTTGACAATTTACCTGTTTCTTCACTTAGAAAAATAAAATAGCTGGTTATTTATAAGCCACAACGTTGTCGATACAATACAATGTAACTTTTATCTATAAATATTTGATGGAAGATGTTCTATTTTCATGACTTCATAAGAACGTTTCCAAACACAAAAATGTTTACGTTTAAAACCTCTTTTTATGAATTAGAAAAAATTATTTTACGCGCGGTGTTTGTATTCATCACATATAAATTTTTAGATTAAAGATTGAACAAATGGTTATTTAATGTAGAGATATTAGTAATGGTCTAATCATCGTGCAATGTATAATCATGCCGATTATGTTTTTGTCATATCTTTGACATCATAAAATCAAGGAAAATATGCATACAGTGAAACCTGTCTAATCCGACGTAATTTATTGGTCCCAGGGATGGTTTTTAAATGCTTTTTAGTCCTGAGTATTCCGACGTCCTGTATAATCCGACACATTTTTAAGGTCCCATAGTGTGTCGGATTAGACAGGTTCCAATGTATATTAGTTTCAATGATTTTCTCCAATTACAAAAAAGGATAACAGTAAAAACCTAAAATGAACGGGAACTACAATCAAATGCCACAATTAACAATCGAACTGCACTAGAAAACCAATAATGAAAACAAGAGACAAACATAAATAACGATAGGAACTCGGGATAGCCCAGTTTTTGACAGTTTTTGATGCAAAAAAGTAGTTGCGCCATCACTTTCTAATGACTGATTTTTCGTAAATTTATAGCAAATGGATAGTTGTAACCATATCACCAAAACATATTTGGGCGAGTGGTAGTATTCCTGTCATTTTTATCAAAAATTGTCAAAAAACAAGCCAAAATCGCTGAAAACTTTCATTTCAACTATTTTAGTCATTTTTAAATCGAGTGCAAAATTAAGTTTTTTGTTTTATGGTCCTTTGTAGATATTTATACAAAAGATTTACGAAAATAAAGTCCCAGGGATAAAAATTTTTTAATGTTGACATTAAGTGAACCTAGTCCTTTGCCTATACATACAAAAACCACCACTTGATGTATGTAATATATTTTCACCAACGAAAAAACAGAGGCATGAGCAAAGCTCATTGTTAAAGGTCTGATGGTGACTTCAGAGATGAAGATAAACAAAAAAACAGTGTTCCATTGCTTTATTTTATCATGTAGACACTTTATAGACACTTTCTCTCATGTGTATTTACTCCATATCCCTTCATGACTTGTATTAGACAACTGCATGACTAAATTCCGTGAATCCACTTATACTATTAACATTTCTCTGCCGAATAAAAATGACAATTTAACAGTCTAGATCTGTTGACGAAAAACGAAAGATAAGGGCCATTTTGTGCAGTCAACAGCTTACATCCTGATACAAAATACAAAAAAAAACTATATTAGCATTGCCTTGATATTGAATGAATACATATCGCCAGGAATGACACATATTTTTCTTGCCAAGCACTTTTATGTTTACAGTATATCCAAAATAGAGTGTAAATATTTGTCTGCAAATGCAAAAACTCGTACAATTAACAATGAAGGGATATGGAGTGAATGTAAATGAGACAAAATCTCTACAAAATCTCTACAACCATTATAATCAGATAATGTGATATTTTAATCACTAAGCAAAGCTATTAAAGCTGTAAATAGGAATTGATTGGAGGGCAAAATCCAGCAAACATTGTATTTTATTAGACATTCAAATACTTATTCAAAAATGATATTCTTGTATTTCAGCTGACACTTGACAGAACAGATTTTGTCTATCTAAACAGACGTTTAACCCCAAGAGGAACATAAATATATATTATATGGTATATAAGATTAATATATTGACTTATATTTATCATGTTTTATTTTTATTAACAAATTTGGAATGTAAAATTTGAATTGCATTTTTATTTCCCACGAGTTTATCTGTATAATGTTTTTTTTATTATTTAAAATTTAAAACAACTTCGTGAGAAACCATTGTCATTTCGTCCTAATTTAAAACAAAAAATTAAGAGTAATTTCTCCACAAGCACACCCATGCACGAACAAATTCAGAGCCATTTATACGTTTTTCAAAAAATTACATGCGATTTGTTACTACATTATTGGAAAATTTCGTTCATTTTTGTAACATCTGGGTACATTAGTTGTACCCGGAAGTTACATTTTGTACACAAATATATGACATTTCAATCAAATATTTGATCGTCATAATCCTCGGACCTTTTTCAAGAAAACATTTTCGAATTCAAATTTTACTGGAATTCCACGTGACGAAACTTGCATACCATTTTTGCATTTTAATTTCCTTTGCATCGGGGTCCTGTAAGGGGTCTAAGCGTGATTAATGAAAATGTTTATTTTTGCAGAGTGAATGATTCGTGAAAACTACTTCAAAACAGGCGTGATACGTGATATCTTTTCCTGAAAGGCAAAAACGACATAAACGTCATATTTGCTTTTTATTAAATTTAGACGCGTGATGTCGATCCCCTACATGATCTCGTCTTAAAATTTCGACAATAAATGTCTCAACAATTGTGATTCAAGACAAAAGTTGTTAATAGAAAACAACACCAAATACTCTGTAGATACCAAAATGAACCGAATGTTCGATTCGTAGTTACCAATAAGATGTGAGGAGAAACCTAAATTATAAGAAATAAGGCAACTTGTACTACAATATTAAAACAATTTATAATAACTTAGTTTCATGTCTTCGTACTAGACCAAAAAGTTATCTTTTTATGTGAAGCGGTAATGCTTCTTCTTTACATATTATAAATTGTTGAAATGTAGATAGATTTATTGTTTGTGAAATACGCAATAATGTGGTATAATTATGATGGGTTTTTAATTGTACAGTAGTAACAATTATCTTTTTGGCAAACCGTTCGGAATGTCCTTTACTTTTGAAAATGGTAACACTATCAGTGCTTAGATTTAACAACCGCCATTAAGACTTTTCCATTATCAATTGAAATACAAAGAAATGTTTTTCGAGTACCTAAAATTCAACTACAACCATCGATTTTTATTGGAACTAAGCAAACTTTCGATAGCCCTATCAAATAAACATGTTTACGATAGACATAAAATAACAAAATACCGAAGTTATTGTTAATTTAGTTTCTGCATATGCACATAACGACAACTTTGTCTCTTAAGTGCAGATCAAATCAAAACATTTGGAAATCCGTAATGCGAAATACGTGTACAAGCTGACAGAGAACAATTTACCAATAAGATAAACAAATGATAAACTTGGACTTTGAAATTTGTTAAAGTTGTGAATCAATTGACTTTCCGATTATAAAGGAATGTTATTCGTACAAGGGATGCTAGAAAACCAATTGATAAATCTATATTTCATAACTATCACAGAAAAACAAATAAATTTCAAATCTTTGGTCATGCGCTTTTCAATAAATTCTCAGAAAAAATAACGTATGCATTTCAAATGTTTGGTCATGCGACTTTCAATAAATACAGTCAAGAACTATCACAGAAAAAATAACATACACATTTCAAATGTTTGGTCATGCGCCTTTCAATGAGTAGTCAAGAACTGTTTCGTTGATATTTCAATTGGCAATAATATTAATCTTTGTGTACAGCGCTTTTTGTAAATACGATGTATGTGGGGGAATCGAATATTTAAACAATACTACAGTTATGGATGTTAACCCGTGATTGTGGACTTTAAGTCCCCTAGGATATTCACCAGCCTAGTAGTCAGTACTTCGGTGCTGACCTGAAAGACGATTTTATTTGGAAACTTTCAATATCTAAATTTTTGTAAATTTTTTATCTCCCTCATGCAAAGCTTTGTCTTCAGCTGATTTTGGCTTTACATTTAGATCATATTTGGTAATTTGTTCTCTATCAGTTTTTTAACATTTTGAGTTTATTGTCTTCCAAATTTTTAGATTTTTATCTGGACTGAAGCGAAATAAATCATCGAAAAGGATATATCCAGAATCTTAATTTACAGAAACTTCGGTATTTTGTTATTTGTTTCCATTAGGTCGATGCCACTGCTGATGGTCTGTTAGTACCCGAGGGTCTTCACCAGCCCAGTAGTCAGTACTTCGGTGCTGACCTGAAAGCCGATTTTATTTGGAAACTTGTAATATCTTAATTTTTGTAAATTTTGTTGTAAACTAAGGAGTATCTCCCTCATGCGAAGCTCTGTCCTTAGCTGACTCTGGCTTTACATGTAGATCATATTGGTTAATTGTTCTCTATCAGTTTTTAAACATTTTGAATTGATGGTCCTCCAAATGTTAGATTTCATCTACACCGAAGAGACATAATTTGTCAAAATTGCCATAAGCAGAAACTTATTTACAGTAAATTTACAGTATTTTCGGAATTTTTTTATTTGTTATTTGTTAATAGTAGTTTGTTTTGATCTGAACTTGACGGAAGAGACATAAATCATCGAAATGGTTATATGCAATAAAGGAATGGTATTTAATGTAAATATTTTACGAAAGGATATGGAGTAAATGAACATGAGACCATAACTAATATGTTTACTCCAACTTCAGTCAAATTTAATGAGCAAAATATTTAATAAGCTTTTAGTAGCAGCGGGGAAAAAATTGTCATGTGTGACAAATGACGACAGAGACTTACAGCTATTTCCAAATTTCCAAATACTTCATTTCAAAAAATGGATTTATCAATCACACTTTATATTACTTTTGATTTTTTTTTCTGCTGTATATATGTGTAGGTACACCCTGTAAATCCGAGGTAACCGTACAAAACCGCCATCTTTATCAAACACAGCCATCACACGCTTTAATTTAGAAAGCACAAGAACAAAATTAAATCAGGTAATTACTTTTATTTCATATCTTCTTTATTTGATATCCATTTGATTTATTAGTACCGAATGTAACTTTGTACAAAATAATATTTGATAGAAAAAAAATAATTACTAAGTAAATTAACACACATGTGGTAAAATTAATTAAAAGATGTGGGTAGGTTGCTAGGATAGAGAAAGTAATTATAATACATAACCTACAAGTAAACTTTGCTAAATAGTGTAATGACTTTGCTAAATGGTATAACAAGTATGTCAGTCGGATGTCTAGATATGCAAATTATTTTTTACAGATACGACCGTAGTTATTGGTGTTGTTTAAAGACCAAAGGTTATTTGTTCTTTATCAGCTAATTCATATGCTTCGAGTTTTTTGTCTTCTATTTTATTTGTTTCTATTGCTCCTTGAGGGAGATAAATTGTAAAAATCGCAATCATTTGAACTCAACAGTGATTTTTTAATTTTGTTGTTTTCAGCAGAAAAAAAAGAGAAACAGTTGAACAGCAGGATACATTCAGCTAATCAGAAACAACTTGTATAATATGAATTATTGGGATAGCTGGCGAAGGATATGTTTAGAGTATATCCTTTCCTCTAGCAGGAATTGCAGTATTAAAGTTACGTCATTTTAATACATTTATATAGGCTTTCGTGCTCAACAAGAATTATTTAGAAGAGGTAATTGAGTTACAACAGGACAAAGTCACGTAAAATCATACCATAAAAGTCGGATATTTCACTTATTTGCTATAAATAACAAATAAATTATAAAGTTACTCTTAATGTATTATGTGCATATGCGCATTTCCACAAGTTATATCTCTTCAGTGGAAATCAAATCAAAACATTTGGAAGTCCATAAACCGAAATACATGTAAAGCTGAAAAAGAACAAATAACCAATAGGATCTAAGCAAGTTTAAGTAAAAACATTGATAGGTTTAGCTATGTTGTCTTGGAGGTAATAGTTTTTCACAAGATTTGGGGAAACTGAACTCCCCTGAATTTTTCGTAGGTTGAATGTTATATGTTTATCCATTAACAAAATAACAAAATACCGAACTTGCTGTAAATTTATTTTCTGCATATGAACATTTCGACAAAATCTAAACATTTGGATGACAACAAAATAAAAGATGTCAAAAAACTGATAGAGAACAAATAACAAATATAATCTAAATAGAAAGCCAAATCAGCTGAGGACAGAGCTTTGCAACAGAAAGATACTCCGTAGTTTTCAACAAAAATTACAAAAATTTAGACATTGCAAAGTTTCCAAATAAAACCGGCCTTCCGGTAAGCACCTATGTAT
>MJUU01030904.1:35097-150262 GCA_002080025.1 Modiolus philippinarum
AAGATGAAGAACAACAATAAAAGCGTTGTTCCTTTGCTTGTTTTTACCATGTATTTGTAGAGGCTTTGTCTCATGTACATTTACTCCATATCCTTTCATTCACCATGTAAAATTACGTTATAGAATAAATCAGAGAATAAAATCAGAGAAGTCCGAAAATCTGACAAAAATACCAAAAGATGACCAGGGAACCCCCTTAAAACTTAGAATAAAAGTGTAAATTTTGTAACAGTACAATGATATTCTTCTAAACAACTACACTTGATATACAAATGTGCCTTTGTACTTATGCAACCACTGCTGGTAGAATGTCAAAGACAGAAATAGATACTACATATGAAATAACAAACCAGCATGTTACGCAATCCATATTACACTCTATCGAATAAATCATTCTCGTTTTGTACCACCCATCGTTTGAAGCAACTAAGTAAATATCTGCATATTTTTCACAGCATATCTGTTCTTTTCTTGCTTTATTGAATAATGTGATTTAAAAGTAAGAGAGATTTAGTTGTACATGTTATTGTAAACGAAATAAATTTTGCGTTGTACTAATTTTCGCTATTTACGCGGTTGACAAAAGACCGCAAAAATATATTACAACTGTCAGAAGTTACTTATATTTTTGTAGGGTCTGTAAGTCTCCTCATGTGACACAGAGAAATCACGATAAAAAGGCTATTTGAAAACATTTCCCACCAAAATATGACTTTGCAGGATTATGACATCTAAATTTTTGCCTGAAACGTCATATGTTTTTGTTAAAAAATGCAACTTCCGGGTACAAATGATAAACTCGGAAGTTCCAAAATTGAACGGACTTACAGACACTATTTGTTTCTAACAACCATAAAAATTGATACAATCGAATAGATCTCAGATAAAAAAAATCGTTAAAACTTAGCGACCGCAAAAATTCAAGGATATATTAAGATCTTCGACTTCATTGGTCCTAACAATTTTAAGGATTTTTTTTATTATTTCATAATTACATTGTATGCACATTATTAGTACCCAGATAAAGTGTTATGAAATTGGATTGTTTTGTCATATTTTTCCGGGATAAATATAGGACCTTTAAGTCAATTTTGGAACTTCCGGGATCAAAAATTGTACAAGGAAGTTACATTTTAAACAAAGATATGTAAGGTTTCAAACAACAATTTGAACGTCATAATCCTCAGACGTCATGTTTTGGCGGGAAGCGTTTTCGAATTGCCTGTTTATCGTGGACTCGTGGTCACACGACGAGACTTGCCGACCCCTTTGATTGTATCAAACGTGTGAAGTTTAGTTTCAAGCCAAATTTTAAATCGCTAGTATCTGAAAAAAAAAGGATTCGTAACATATAAAATTTTGCTTATATGTTCAAACAAAAGTATCGTGGGGCTTTCAACGATATCATGGCACGCTATAAAATTTCATTTTCAATCGTTTTTTCTAGGGCATACGATCTTTAATATTAATTCCCGTTTAATACGCATATTTCTAAAATCAACATAGTTAAATTTCCATATTTCCAAGTTCGAGGTATACCAAGAACTTCAAGATGAAAATTAAACTATAGTGATTTAGGAAGTTGTCGTAATAAACTTCAATATGTGAAAATTAGACTGTCGTGTCTAAGAAATTATCGTAATAAACGGGAAACGATGTTGTCGAGAGTGTAGAAGTTTAGCTTTAGATGTTGTTTTTCTTATGATTTCGATGAGTCTTTTTTTTAATCAAAAACTGACACCCTTTTCTGCCATCAGATGTGGTCGCCTTTTTTCATGGCGACACAATGGTAAAGTCGGAAAACGGCAAACATATTTGACGCCATGATTTTTAAACAATCACTTGACGACAACGACATTCTCTCTAGAGAAGAGAAGCGTATCAGGAAACATAAAAACGGACAGAATTACAGAAAGACGGTTCTCTGGCTAAAAATACTTTTCTGTTCACACACGATGCATAACTGTAAAACATTAAATTTCCAGTACAGAAAGGTTGGCTCTTTCATTGTAGAGCTGTCAAATGTTATGATTCGCCACGTTACATTTTTCTTACTGTAGAACACATTCAGAGTCTTAAGTGAACAACCATCCTTTTCTTTTCAAAATAAA
The DNA here is from genome assembly GCA_002080025.1 of Modiolus philippinarum. Taxonomy (NCBI): domain Eukaryota; kingdom Metazoa; phylum Mollusca; class Bivalvia; order Mytilida; family Modiolidae; genus Modiolus; species Modiolus philippinarum. Next base: position 37,209 of record MJUU01030904.1, read on the forward strand.
AGACTCAAACATCAGTCATTATGTTTATGTTTCAATAATGACTTTTCTGCCATGAGTCATAAAAATACAAGGTGTTTTAATTACTTTTTATTGCTTATTATTTATTTAAGTGTTATTACCGTAATCTATCATTAGAGCTTTCTTCATACCCAAAATATAATTTCAGTAACCGTTACAAAATACCAAGGTTATATGCACTTTTGCTAGCAATAATTGTTAATGTAGTTAAGTAAGACTTAGCCTGATAGCAGCTTAAAGTCTTTATTCTTAATTTAAGATTTTTTGCATCTCTAAAACCCTCATGCTTCCAAAAATAATACAGAAATATCATAAAACAACGACAGTACTAAAAATACCGCAAAAAAGATGTTCATTCTAAAGTTCAAATTCCAGAGACAGATCAAAATACAAAGATACACAATTTGCACAATATACAGAAAATTCCTTATGCTGTAGACGTCTTTCAAGAAATATAAACGAAAATACAGGAGAACAAACGCATGCATATGAACTCCAATAAAACCGAGAAATACACCAGCTGCTCCGGACAGGTAAACTTGTCTTCTTGCATATACAGCACCCAACATATAAAAAAAAAATGATATATTCCAATTTTTTCCAATAGAAATTCGGTTTTTCGATTTTATTCACAAAGAATATAATGAAGATCATTGCATATTGCATTATTCTTAACCTATAGATAGATTTTTAATATTAGATCTTAAATTATTGTTCATCATATGATTATGGAAGTTCGAGTGTCAGAAATTTTGTAATTAGAATTAAAATTATGACCTTTGTTTTGAAGAACTTTACTTTTGTTTTTGATTTTAATGTTGCTGATGAGAGGTCACCCCTTGAAACACACGTACAGCATAACTAAATTTACTGTTCATTTTTGCAACTTTGGTATTTTTGTACTTTACTATTAGAACAACATTAGCAAATAATATGAAAAATCCATGGAAGAATTTTTGAGATATACGAAGTCAAAACTTTGGCGGGAAACAGTTCTCTCTAGAGTTTTCCTACAATTTGAATTACCAGTTTATATGCCTTAAGATATATGAAAATATAATTGGAAGTATATAAAATTTTGTACATTGTCTATTTCATGCATTTTAAAGTGACCTATGAACAAGAAAATATGATGCATGTGCAAAAAAAATTACCTGTTTAAATGGATAAAACCAGAGGATATCGAATGCTTCTGAAATCTGAGGCTCATACTCCCTTAAGCGAACTATTTATGGAGTTTAAGTTATTATCTAGAGGGAGGGGACTAATTTATTGCATTATGTCGTTTGAGTTTTGTCAATTTATTGTGATGTCAAAAAAAATATCTGGTGTGAAGAAACGAAATTATGTTCCATCGAATACGTTGCTTATTTTTAACGATTATCTACTGTCACATTGACAATACATGAAAGCATGAAATGTTATTACATGAGATCACAATAAAGATCGGGATATCCTTCACGAATGTAAGAAATGTGGTCTTTTTACGAGCTTAGCGTAGTGAAACGAGAGAAAAGGACGTAGAATTTCTTACATGAGTGAAAAATATCCCGATCTTTAATTTTGATCGAATTGAAGTACCTATTAATTCTGTAAAATACTAAAAAAAAACGTCGAAACCTATATTATGTAGGCAGTATCGCTGCCATCAGAGTGTACTTTGCATTGTGACGTCAGGTATTATATGACGTTTAGTCATGGTTACAATTGTTGTATCACAAAAAATCAGCACTGGTCATTTACCGGTGTGAGATGAGGTCACGTGCATCTAATTTACATGGGTCATTTCCCATTGTACATCAACATTTCCGGAAGAATGGTTCTAGTACATAAAAAACTTAATTCTCTATCAGCAATATTAATTGTTGTTATCCTTCATGTAAATTTCCAGTTTCTTCATTGTTTGAGAAGTATATCCCAATTTAGTCTAGCACAAACAAATTCCCCCCTCTACTCACTGATGCAAAAACAAATCCTCTGTAGCAGGTAATATGCATTTTGCAACAGTAAGCAGAGAACATTGTTCATGGGTTTAGATTTGCGCGACAGTGTTTTACCAGCAGATTAGATTCCTTCAGCTAGCCGGCAGTTTAGCGGCGAGCACTCTTTGACCCTTCTTTCAAAATTACCTTTTGTCATATGCTTTTTCTTTTCCAAGAGTGTGGTCATTGAGTTAGTAGTCTAACTGTATTGGGTTTTATTCAATGTTTATGATACTATAGGGAAACGAAATAGAGAAAAGGGGATGTTTGGGTACCCATAAACCGATTTAACCCTACCACTGGCTTTTGCTAGTGCTAGAAACCATGAAAGACAAACACGTGTAAGGAAAATGCATTGATTACAACAATGAGTGATATTATCTTTCTTGTATGCATTTTTAGAAAAATAATGCAAGTACTTTACGCAAAACATTCCTCTTAAATACTCGATCTATCATCCAGGCTCCATAGTACTAGCAAAAACGTTTTGCTGTCATAGTAAAATAATTATTTACAATAAATGAAACTGATAACATATTACATAGCATTACTTATTATTATTATCGGGCTGTCATACAAAGATACAGATTGGAAAGGCTTGATTATATATATTACAAATATGTCTCATTAATTGAGAACTTGTTTATCAGTCTTAATCAAAAGAATGGTTTTTCTATTATTAAATCAATATTTGTAGTTTATGCATATATCATTATGTCACTTTTGTAATGGATTGTTAATTGTTTTATACAAATAATGTGTTTTATGTTTTGCTCAGTTTAGTCTTATCGTTTATACAGTTTCAATCTTTTTGCAGTTCATAATTATTGTATTTTTGTTTTGCATTTAAAAGATATAAGCAAATTATGCCCATGACACATTTAAACATCTTTTGTGCATTTTAATCAGTTATCGTTAATGTACATCTCTACAATGTTTGAAAGAATGAAATCCAAATTCTCGTTGAACAGTGTCTTTGGATATACCAACAAAAGAGTTAATGAAGCATCTAGGTATATAAGTACAGGGTGTTTTTTTATGTTTGATGAATAATTGCTGGCACTGATCTGGCGATTTTTAAAGGAAAATAATGATAATAATTCTACCCATGTAAAAAATGAAAACTGTTCTTAATTAATGGTTTTTATTTTATTTTCCTGATTCGGTTTCCTATCACCGATGATGCCTAATAAGATCGAAACAATATACCTAAGATATACAAAAAAAATACCTTGTTATTCATTCCATGTATTGCACTCGGTAGATGTCTTTGGTACTGGATTTGGCTTCTTATTTCGATATTTTGGGGGATGAGTACTTCTTTTTGGACTACTTTTGGGTTATGGCTTTCCATATTAACTGATTTTAATGCTGCTGATAAGAGATTACATATTGAAAGACGTGTACAGCATAACGAAATTTACTGTTTTTTATGCAACTACGGTATTTTTTATATTTTGAACCATTGGGTCGATGCGACTGCTGGTGAACCAGAGGTGCAGGAGGGTATTCACCAGCAAAAGTCAGACTTTTCTGACATGAAAATTTTACCTGCGATAATAGAAATTTACTGCTTTATCAAAATTCTAACTACTTTATAGAAATACCGAGGCTTCATGCCGTTTATGGCACTCGGTAAATGTCCTTGGCACTGGGTTTGGCTTCCTATTTCGATATTTTTGGAAATGAGTATATGTTTTTAGACTACTTTTGGATTATGGCTTTCCGTATTATTTGATTTAAATGCTGCTGATGAGAGGTTTCTCTACAGCTTAGCGAAATTTAATGTTTTTCATGCAACTTCGGTATTTTTTATATTTTATTTTAACGTTCTGTTCCATTTCAAGGCACCTTTATCCCAAAAAGCAGCATTTTTATTGTGATAACAAAAAATGGAATAAAAAAAAACATTAAGGTCTATGACCAAGTATGGAGAGCAACACAAGTAGTGTCTTTTGTCTACATGAAAGACTATCAATTAATGTCTGTGGATTATTCTTTTGTAGACTTATGGTTTGGTTCTCAATTTCTTATGTACAAATTCAAATGTTTTCGACTTATATCAGTTTCAAGGCATTAACCGTTAAATAATAAACTTCAACATCTTTCCGATAAACAAACGAAAAATGGCTAAGGAAAACGGTCATTATACTCGTGCAATAGTAACCTTTTTAGTTTCGATATTTTGAATTTAACTAACTTCGAATGTTTTATTATGAACTAAACTTTACATCTTCATTGTCGCAAAAACATTTTTAAACGGGGATCGAACAAGTGCAAGAATGTTTACAGTTGATATATTACTCGGTAGTTGATTATTTTAATCAGTAAGAAATTTGTCATAGTTAACAGAACTAAACAAATGTCTGTTTTATCACCACCACAGTTAACAGAACTAAACAATTGTCTGTTTTATCACCACCACAGTTAACAGAACTAAACAATTGTCTGTTTTATCACCACCACAGTTAACAGAACTTAACAATTGTCTGTTTTATCACCACCACAGCAAACTCCTCTGCTTAACTCACCATGTAAGCTGTGGTTTTTGTAAGTAACCATAAAATAAAGTAGATGGAAAAGAAGATCAACTTCCAAAAATATTTATTTTCGTGATTTATTTTTTTTATTAATAAAACCAAATGAGAATGGAAAATTATTCGAAAAATCAATCCGAGATAGCAAAAAGCTGCTCTTTTTATTCTTACTTTTAGAACGTCTGAAAGACCCACCATCCAAAAATAACATCATGAATATTGTGATAACAAAGCCATGGATGTAATCAACTAAAAATTTATATTTATGAACAAGTATGAAGAGCAACACATACATATTATGTCTATTGTCTGCATGCACGTCAATCAATAAAGGTACCAATACGGGACTTTTTTAATCGTGTTTTCTCTGGAAACAGATCTATTTTTATACGTAAAAATCAATACATCAATACAATGAGAGGAAATCACTAATTATTGAACACTGTTGAGCTAAGGGTGATTTATATTTAATCGATTTGTTCCGTCAATTAAAATTTAGTTAGAGAATTGTCATATAGGAAAAATTATAAATGCACTTCAATTTCATAAATAGTTTGTTTTTTATGTGATATATATTTATTTCAATAGGTTTAGAAATCGAGTATTCCTTATTACTGGTTTCCGCCTTCAATTACACAAGAGTTCCTTTCTGGAAAGTCCCGTATTCAAATGTTTCTGACTAATTCATTTTCAAAATATTTATCGATAAATTATATCACTTCTCAGTCATCAAAAGAGAGAAATATCGGTCATTTCACTCATGCAATAGACACAAGCATACTCTTGATATTGAATTAAATTGACTCCGAATGTTTGTCGCGAAGGCATTTCAAGTGGGTATCGATCAAGTTTTAGATTTACGGTCTTGAAACATTACTTGATGGTTGATTATTCTCTATCAATAAGAAGTTTGTGGTAGTCAGCAGTATTTTACAATTATGAGCAAGATAAAAATGGTAAAGTAGGCTGCAGTTACAAGGAAAAGGAGACGAAACCCTCTAAAAATACAGAAGGCAGTCAGAGGTAAAATGCCACACTTTTCGTCCTTATGCCTTCAACTTTGGCGCAACCAGGCAGAAAATCTTACAGCAGGTAAAGGATATGGAGTAAATGTACATGAGACAAAGTCTCTTCAAATAAAAGATTAAACCAAGAAATGGAACAACACTTTTATTGTTGCTCTTCATCTTGAAGTCACCGTAAGGCCATCAGCAACGAGCTATGCTTATATCTCATAGTAAGTTCCGTTTATACGGCCCGAGACCGTTTGTGTTGAATTCATGGCTAAATGGGCAACGCTTCTCTTTTGTTCATAGATAGGGGCCCGTAAACAAAAAATTAAATTAATTGGCAAAGTCTTCTTACAACTGCTGTCTTTCGTTGCCCTACAAAAAGACTCATGGAGGACAATCACAACATAAACAACCACAAGGCTCTCATGGAGTCAATTGCAAGAAAACTTGGTATCATTAAACAATAACATGTTGGTACTATAAACAGAATGGTCATCATAATATTGGAAGTTACAAAAAGTAATACAATTCCAAAATTTGAAAGTATGATAGTGTATCCATATGAGATATTCTCTCAAGAAAAAGTCAACCTTAAATGTGTAGAGAGCATACATCTCTAGGAACGGGAATTGTTTTTTACGAAATCCATATTGCAGGAGAGACATTTTTTAGAAGGCATGGTAAAAACGGTAGTAAATACATGAGTATTGAAATATATAGATGTTTGTTGCAATTGCCACAAATTTACATTAATTAGGGCGCAACCGGTGATTTATCTATCCAGTTGGTTACTAGCTGAAGAAAATCCAGTTGGTTACTAGCTGAAGAAAATCAGGCCGAAACATTGGGAATATTAACTCTGTCTCCCTTTTCTACTTTTAGATATTTTTATTTGTACATTTTTTGCCACTCAATTGTTGCCTATTTTTATCTTGTTTGCACACGTTCATTTTTTGCCACTGAATTGTGGCCTATTATTATCTTGTTTACACACGTTCATTTTTTGTCATTGTACAACATATATTTTCTTACATATTCAATGTATATATTTACAATTATCAGATCGCAAATGAACTCCTCTGCTCAACTCACGAAAAATGCACTTGATGAACAACTGTTATTGGCAACCTGTATGCTGTGGTTTTTTGCTAGGTACCAGACGGTTTTATGTCTTTAGGTTACCTCAGACTTTACGCTTTTTACTTTTGGTTACCGTAAAAATAATTAATACATTTTGTAGTTTTTCTTGAAACAAAATATTCGTGTAATTTAGCTTATATTTCTTTGAGGAATCGTCTGAAATATGTTTTGTTCATAATTGACTCATATTATGACTTATTAAGTGCATAATTAAAAATAACAAACATGTATTTCATTGAATATTTCACGTGTAAATTAATAAAGCGTGAAGGATTTTGACTGAAAAACGTATTATGTGCCAAAATAAAATATGGCTGACGATTGCATTGGGATAAGGTTAGAAAAATTGAGAAAATGTCGTTCAAACAGATATCGGAAAAAGTACAAATGAAACAAAATAATATTCAAATGTAGTAGAATAAGGCTTACTGTTATTTTATGACCAAACTAACATTTTTTTCTAAATACCGAAAATTTCAATTCGTTTTCGGGGTGGTATCACTAATATAATCACAGTTTTTGAAAGATAGAAAGCGTGGTATTACAAAAATCACTCATCGTAAAAATGATAAGTATTTTTCGTATGCATATATCATTCAAGTGGAGTTTTTGTTATGAATTGCCTATTTTGTCGATTTTTTTATGTTATCGGTACCGACCAATATGCCTTTCAACAAGTGCATGGCACTTTTCAGCATTGGGCATGGTTGGTAATCGTATTTGGGTTCATAGTAACATTTTAACAAATGAGAAAAATATTCTATTGCAGAAATTAATTCATGATTGGCCAATTTCCGGGGGGGTTACTTGGTAAATTGGTAAAATTTTGACGGGGGTGTGCATTTCCAAAAATAGAAACCCTACCCGAATCAATACCATGAAAGCAGATAAAAGTATACCCGTATCTATACCAAATCATACATACATATATCCAAACAAATATCAACTCACAAAAATGTATCGTATAATTGTTGCTTTCTAAGATGCGAAGTAGATTTAAAATACAGGCTGGTTTGGAAGTTATTTTATGTGATAAAATTTTATCCTGTTATCCTATAGTGTCAAGCAAATATCAGGCTGATAAAATGTATACCCGAATCTATACTCAGTTTATGAAATATATACCCAAAAGGATACTAATGCAATTAAAAAGATACCATAAATCAATACCAAAACCTGAAAAAGCGACTAGAAAAAAAACGCACATCCCCGTATACCAATATATGGAAGTAACCCCCCCCCCCGGGTCATTTTCGTTATAATTATTATGATACTCCACGTGCATTTTAAGCATTATATGTGCCAAATCATTTAAACATGATGCAATTAGACAAACAATTTGAAAATACTGATTTTCCCTCTTAAACTGTAATCATGGTATTTTCAGTCATTTTTATCGAATGATTGTTCCTATAAGTTTTATACATTTTGAAACTTAACAAAATAATATCAAATTTAAAGAAATGATCACAGAATTTATAATTCATTGTTCCTTATCAATTTTAAAACATTTACATTTAAAATGATGCACTTAAAAGCAAGAGCTGTAAATCTGGTGCTGGTTTTGAAATTACACTAAAATTACCCAAGGGAAATAATTTGAAAAAAAATTCATAATGATATCACTAGACAAATCAATCTTTCACAACTCATTTTTCTTATTTCAACACGTAACCATTATTTTTAATCAACCTCTGTATACAATGTAATGATATCAAAAGCTATCAAAGTATAAACAAAATTTTTTAAAGTTTTCTTCGAATACAGATTATTGCTGTTCATTTTTGTATATGTGTGTGTGTCTTCATTTTTCTTTTCTGTGCCGTGCGCATGTTATGTCTTCAGTTAGTTTCTTTGTTTTTCCGATGTTACCATTGTCCTTGGATTGTTCGTTTTAGACTGACGGTTCGGTGCTCACTTACTTTGATAGATATTTTCCCATTAATTCTATGTAAAATCTTTCAATTTTCAAATCAAGTCAAATATTTTTAAGTTAATAAATTTATAATAAAATGCCTAAAATATACTGAAGGTGAAATGGATGGTCATTATGTGAACAAGAGCCTCAAAGCAAAATGCACTTACCTATTGTTGTCATAACGGTAATGGCGAACAACAAGGAACTTGAAAATGACCATTGCTCCGCCTTCGCTTCGTCGTTTGAATTTTCATTATTAAAACCATGTATATCCGTTGCAATATAAACCTTTGTTTGAAACTTTCTAAGTAAATCATCTATTTCACTAGACACATTTTCCCGACTTCGTTTATTTAAAGTTAATTCGGTAGCTAATTCTATTATTTGAGTTCTCGTATTTTCTCGCTCTTTGAGTACGTTAGTTTTGGTTTCTATTTCAAAAGGCCCTTCAATTGCCATAAAAATAAATCCACCTAGAATGGCGTACGCTACCATAACTGAACATAATCCTATATGTGAAAACAAAAAAGCTACAAACTTTTTACAATATGTAAGTGCTTTTGCACGTTTTTCTCGGAAAACTTCACTTTGCCTTCGTTTCGCAATTTGCGGATGTTTTTGCATGTATTTTTCTGACAGCGATGTATCCGATGCTGCTGGTTCAATGATGTCAAAAGAAAGTTTTTTATCCTTTTTGGGATGATCTTTTTTCACTTCATCCACTTCTAATATATCTGTTTCGGGTAAATATGAAACCGTGCCAACATTGAAATTTGTTTCATTTTCCAAATAAAAAGACGCAAAATATTTTTCGTTTTCTAAAGCCGATTCTTCCGGTTTATCAGAAACTTCCGGTGGATTAATATCCGTATTACTTACTTCTGGCAATTTTTTTTCATTGTTTTCTTTGTTTGATTTGTCATCTGAAAGTTTTCGTTTTTTCTTTTTCTGACGCGCAAGCTTTCTTTTCAAAGCAACCACTGCTAAAAATGAAAGTTTTGTAGATTTTTTGTCGGGTTCTTTGCCCTTTTCACTTTCGTCATTTTTGTTGGAGGTTTCTGGGAGAATCTCCTCCATGGGTTTTCTTTCGGGTAAAGGTGACTGTTTTGGAGTTTTGAATTCTTCACTATCGGTTGAATTTTGAGACAAGGATTTCTCTTCTACACATTTTTCGCTAAGCGTAATGGACTTGCGTTGTATATTTAAAGGATCATCGTTTACCTTGCTTTCTACAATACAAGGCACAACGGCCACATTGCTTTCGGGTATGCTTATAGTTTTGTCCAATTTTTTATCGGCATTATTTTCATCTAGCAAATGCATAGATGTTTGTATACTACGGGACATCACACTACTTGGAAATTGTGTTTTTTTCGTTTCTATGTCGGCAACTTTTTCACTTTTATCACTTTTATTGTATTCCTCTCTATTTTCTTTTTTAATTTCCGGTTCATTTTCGATCGCCTTATCTGATACGTTTTCTGTAGGGCCGGGCGATTTCCCAGATTTACGCCGCTCCCTCGAAACACTTCGACCAGAAAAACGTCTTGGTGATTTATATGTTTTCCTATCAAGTTGTTTGTCCTCTCTTAATCTCCTGTATGATTTTTCTCCCATTGAATTATTTATCATTCTATTGTTGTCCATCTGTGACAACATGTTATTTGTGTCTTTGTAATTTGTCTTTTTTCTATCAGGGTCGTTTATCTTTGATGAATTTTCTTTCATAAAACTATTGTCATAAGTTTGATCGGTTTTATTTGTCATTTTCTCGACTTTTGTTGACATAAAATTTGTGTCATCTGTACGGTTAGCTCTTTCACTTATTTTTTCTCTTGTAGGACTATGTTTGTAAATACGAGAGTTATGAACAGGTGGTGACTGACTTAAATCCATGAATGCCGAAAAAGATTTTCGCTTATGTTCCGAGTCTACAAATTCTTTAGAGTTCGATCTCTTTTGTCTTTGGTGTTTTTCAAATGTTCGGCCCCTTTCAGTTTGCGCTGGAGAATTTTCAATTAACTGTCTTTTTTTATCTGTGAGAAAAGGCTTTGTAATTTCAACATTTTGAGTATTTATGTCGACATGTTTGAAACCTTTATTTTTCTTGTCATAAGTTGGTGTCAAAGGATCGTGAGTGTCATACAATGACGCTGACGTATCACTTGCATCATGCGACAAAAGGTGAATTGATGGAAGAGTAGGCTCGTGTTTGGAATGTTGTGGTTTCTCATCTTCCGCGCACTCTGGCTGCGTTTTTGATAGTACGTTAGATTCAGTATTTACACAAGGTTGATTTTGTGTTTCATCGTCAACATCAAGTTTACGATCGGCATCATCTGAACATCCATTTGCGTAATAGTTTAATTCCGAAGCACCTGAAAATGCTTTGGATGATTTTGAAAACAAATTTCTAAAAGATTGTTTATTTTGTTTCTCTGCTTTGTTATCATCTATGTTTGAATATAGACTAGTGCTAGTATTTTCGTCATTTCTCTTTTTTCTAGATTTTCGTTTCCTTCGTTTCCTTGGTGACCTGTCATTTGTAACAAGTGATATATCTTCGTCGGAAGTATCCGCCATTTTAGGTAATTAATAAGTGCGCATGAAATTTAAATTTACATTTACCTGTCATTCCTCTCGAACTTGAAACCTTCTTATATTCCAGAAACAATTGTTTAGAACAAATACCATTACGAACACTGCAAATTTAGTTATATCCTCAAGAATAAAACCAGATCGTCAACTCCCAAAGAAATATTCTACTTCATCTAATGATGTAAAAACTAACCTCACGAGACTCCGTCAGCACTTGCGAAATACAAATGCTTACGAACACTTGCAATCTGTAATTTACACAAGATGTAGTCGCCAAAAATAAATTGCAGCACTGTTAAAGCCATCTATAAAATATCCAATATATTCTCATAATTTTCAGAAATATGTTTAAGAGAGAAAAACATAGTCTATTTTCGTAAAAAAATAAATAAAAATTATTCTTCTTAATTAATCTCTTTCTATTTTGTCCTACTAATTACTTATTTATATATGAGAGGCATATATTGATCTGCGCGTGTTTGTCTGCCGATAATACTGCAGCAATGATTATCACAGTTGCAGCACGTGCGATTCGTTTAACACAGATCTTATATCCGCGTCATAAAGATAATTATGAGGGAACAATGAATATGAAGCTGCTGGAAGGCTTATATTTTATCTCTTAACTCGTATTTAACAGATACGTAAAACGCACTTTCTCTTAACTTCCTGTCTCAGTTATCCTTTCACTCATTTAGGAAAAAAAAACAAAAGTGGAAGATGAATGATTTATCTTTTGAACGTTCGAGATGACCGTTCATTTTTAATATCTCTTCTTGACATACACAAACGATTGGTTTGGAATAAATAAATACCAAACTTGCAGTGAATTTAAGTCTGTAGATAGTATTTCCGATTACATTTCCCTTCAGTGCAGATAAAAAAACGTCGAAAAAGGAAACATCTGAAATTCTAAAGGAGCCGATAAAGTACAAACAACTCAAGATATCTATTCGTTTCAACATGGAATTTGATGAATATTGTAGTATGAGAAAATTTACAAAAATATCCGAATAGATATGTTGTACACCTGTTTCAAGTAGTAACCCCTCACCAACAGCTTGAAAACTAAATAATATAAATAGCCAGAATCCAGAAATATAGTCGGAAGTACTCATTACAATATTGAAAAAGAGGGCCATCAACCAGTGCCAAGAACATCCACCTAATGCAATTCACTTGATGAGGCTGCAGTATTTTCAAAAGCTCTATGACAAATAGGCTACGTCTTATTGTAAATGTTTTTATAAGACGAAACATCACCTTATTTCAACAAGTTGAGCGCCACTAAGACTTGTCAGATATCAATCGTGAGACAAATGCCGTCTAATTAGTGCTCAAGAAAATACAGTAATATTGTAGTGTACAACAATCTTTAGTATCGAGCCCGTGATTCAAATTCTCACAGTCTAAGACTTGAAACAAAATAGAACCAAACCCATGAAAATTACAGGAAATTAATATTAAAAATGTACAGCAAGGGATTATTTTACCCACAACTCTTTTTGCTTCCAACTGCACCTAATGCCTGATACACTTTCCAAAGGCCTGTTTTGATGACTTTTGTTTGGCAGTACTATATGTGTGTAAATGTCATTATCGAGACAAGTAACAAATAATACTCTGGCATGTTATTAGAGTTTTTGTCAGTTTGTGAAGCATAGAAGTCAAATCCAAAATATCTGTCTGATAAAAGACATATTGCTACATATTTATGATCCTTTTGACGTTTCGGCTATTCAACTTTTCTCGACTGTAGAGAAAAAAGTAAGCCAATCAATAGCGAAAAAATAGCATGAATATGTACATCAATAATTTGTTCAGGCTAAATGTGGACAGAGAGTAGTTATTTTTCAGTATCGGGACTTAATTTATGCACAAGTAAATGAACTGTCGCACACATTTTTTCAAATTTCTTCAAAGTTAACACCACTTTTCATTTTTTGTGGTTAAATTAAAGAAGCATTTATGCATGAATAAGTAACCGCGAGACGTTGAAAATTTTCTATATATAGCGCAAGCAATTTCTCAACCAACCAGGAATAACGAAGAAAAAATAAGAAAAATATCACAAGCAATCCACAATTAAACGAGAGTAACTGCGAACCAGTGGGTATCTCACTGATGTTTATTTATAACAACAAAACAGGATATGAGGACTAAATCTTTAATGACACTAATAAAGCTCTGTGGTCGTCATCATGAGTTGGTAAACAAACTCACAACCTATGACCGATTTGTTTACATTAGCCAGATCATGCAAAAGTCTTATTCTCATTTTAATTATTAGACTTGACTTTCGCCTGGAAAGATTTTGTTTAATTTGAACATTCTATTTATAACGAGAGATGCATACATAGTAGGACACGCTTCATCTATTTTCAGATCTGATTTTTTTTCTTTATCGAGTTCATGTCAACATATTCATGTAGTTCCGGAAGTTCTATCTTTTAAAGGATATCCTATGCTACGCTTTTTGACAATCCAACCTTGACAGCTATCGAACGTTAAAGGCATATCCTACTATTGTTTCTGCGCAATTTGCTACTGTTTTGTGATTCCTTTATGACGTCGCCAAATTCCTGCAAACTTAGCTTAAATGTTTCGTAATTCATCTATGACGTTGAAAATTTCCCGCGAATTTTTCCCGGTACCTGGACCGACGTAAGGGTCAGTTGTAACACGTACAGAATAAACGGGCACATTTTAATTAAACACTATGTAGACCACCGTAGTTCATTTTATAGTTTCCAAGAATTGTATTGTTATTAAATTATTAAATGACAACTTTTTATGCAATTTCAAAGAAACTTTCAAACTTGTGTAGATACAGTCAAGATTCAAGATTCAAGATTTTTATTTACTCAAGACAGAATACACTGTAACGTGAGAATTGAAAGTAAACAATGCATGTAATAGATCTAATAAACAATTTAGAAAATTCTTTAGGACAAAATTAATAATAATACAATGTGAATGAAACAATGATAAAATAATATAATAATATATAATTAACACAACAAAATATTATAAGAGCAATGGTTCTAATAAACATTATAATAAATGTACAATTTTGTTTAGAAATATTGATACGTTTTGTTGCACAATGATTACATACCTTTCAGTTTTGTCTCGGATGGATTTTCGTAATAGTAACGGGGAATATATTTGTTCCTTTCTATTTTGATTGCCTCGTGTTGACATATAAATAAATAGTGAAATTCATCTCCAATCCCTTTAAAACATAAATTGCATGTACGATTTATGTCAAATGAATAGATCGTCATTTCCACCTTCAGCCCGCCAAGATAAATTGATAAAAGAAACGAAAATGAAAAAAAATATAATTTTGCAAAACTTCGAAAGAATGTGTTCATATTATTTAAATATTGGTATTACAAAGAAAATATAACAGTAAATACCTACAATGGCCGAAAATTACAAAAAAAAATCCGTTTTTTTATTCCCGCCATTTTCGGCCTTGACATGTTTTTTGCAAATATATTTTCCCTGATTCGGTGACCCTATCTTTTTATTACTTAATCTGTTGATGATGTTAGTCTCTGTCTTCTGTGAAAATATTATGAAATTATCATAAGTCAATTTTTTGCGATCGACGATTTTGTCATATTCCGAGTACCTGACAAAAATGGCGGGAACTTGAAAATTGAGCCGTTTAGACAACAAATTGCATATTTTTTCTGTTATTGTTATATATTGCGTTTGTACACACCAAGAAGAGTTAAGAATAATTTCAGTTCATTCGAAACGAAATATATAGTAAAAATATAGTGCAAATTGTATAGAATTGATACCTTCAAAACAGGTGAATAAAGATGACGTCATAGCTCTAAAACGAAGTCGGTGACCCCCTAATTTTTTCAGCTTAATTTAAAGCTTTGTTCATTAATAAAGTACAGATTCAATATCAAAAAGATATCATTGGGAGTTCGAATAGTAGGATTTGTCTTTAAAAAGGTTTAGTTTGTATTTATTAGATTTATCTTGCAATTGTGTTATTTACTAGACGAATACGACCTTACATTTTTTTTTTCGTATTCTTAGGGTAGACTGGTAACCAGTCCACGATTTTAAACGAAGATAAGACAGAGCGACTGGTTTAAAATGTATTTAAAATGGTTTAAAATCTCCAATACTTTGCCGTCACAGTGCAAATTCTCAAATGACGTTAGGGATTTAACAAAATGGCTGAAGTTATTTACTTTCTTCATCGTCCCGCTTCACTAGGAATATGCAAATTAAAATAGGTATTAAAATGATTGCAGGATAAAAACAACATACGCACATTGTCGGGAAATATAAAATGTATTTGTACTCGCTGCAAAACAGGCTAGAAATGCTCAGTAACCTCGCATTTCTACCTGTTTCTAAAGCTCCGCAAATTAATTTGATATTTTCCGGCAATGTACATATATTGCATATTTATGAGAATACTCTGTCATGTTAAGAAAACATGAAATATCAGCACTGAAGTCCAACCGGTGCTAGTGAACGTCTTGAACTTACTATTAAGTATGGACAAAGCTCATTCTTGAATGTCTCATGGTGACTTCAAGATGAAGAACAACTAAAGAAAAGCGTTGCTCCTTTAGTTTTACCTTGCATTGGAAGACTTCATATGCATTTACTCCATATCCTTTCATTGTTTATTATGAAAAAAAACTTCTATAAATGAAAATCATTCATAGAAAGAATTGTTGACAAATTTTTGTCGCAAAAATAATTGATGCATCAATGGAATAATGTACATAACTTGCTTACTGTCACGCAAGCACACAAAGCAAAAATGTGAATATTCAATGAAAAGATAACTCCTTAGATCTACAAAATTAGGAATTTCAATAACGAATGATCCCCAATACTCTAAGTATGGCCTTTGATGTTCAAATGGAATAGTCGAAATTATATTGATTGAATGTAAATGCTTTAAACTGAGTACATTGCGGCTTAAATACAGTTGTTACATGGCTTTTTTATGTTTAAATGATCATTTCTAACATCAATAGCTGGAAGAAATATTTAGCAAAAAAACGAAAAACTGATATTTTTTTTTTTTCCTTTTTAATGACAGCATTCGTGTTTGAAGCATTTAAATAATGCAAAATACATTTCGAAGGTAATAAAATAAGAAATGATCAGTGAAAATATCGCAAAAGAACTCATTAATGCTCCTCAAACTAAACATATATTTAATAAAATTGTGTTTGATCTTGATGAGCAGTAGGAATCAACAATTTTTTACATTTTTTATATAATTTTGAAAAACTAAACTATACTTCTGTTATATTCTTGTGCAACGTCAATTTAATTTTAGCTCCCGTCCGCTTCTACTGGAATAAGAAACTGCAATTGCAACAAAAATCCTAGAATTAACTAAACTGTTTGGTTATATATTTATGCACCTGCTTCGCCTATTTGCCTCTTGAACTTTGGCTCTTGATAATTTTGTTCGGTAATTTTATTATAATCCTGATAAAGTTTTCTTATTTTGCGAGGATATATAGTCTCTAACATTGTTTCCAGTTTATTACGTATATTTCTCACATCCAGATAGTTAAATTTTTACTTTTTGAAGTTCGAGGTTTATCCGAGAACTTTAAAATGTGAAAATTTAACTATCGAGATGTGAGAAGTTATCGTAATAAACCGGAAAACAATGTTAGAGATTTTTCTCTATTTTTACTCAATTTATTTGAAGTAAAGCGATCTCCGTAGCCTCCAGTCTCAAGTATGGCGCCATTTTGTTGCTATCATCGTTGCTATGTGTATCATTGAAAGGGGTGTTGAATATAAAAGTTTTGATAAAGATGTCATATTATCAATAAATTGAGTTATCTTAGTCATAAAAATGCAAAAAGCGTTTCGTGATGATTTTGACCTTCCAATTGTGAACTTTCCCTTTCTCTGCAGCAATATACCTGCATCCCCAGCATATGGAGTATATATTTCACAATTAATTCGTTACTGCAGAGCGTGCAGTACATACAGTGACTTTGTGGAAAGAGCAAAAGCACTGACACAAAAACTGCTGAGTCAGGGATATATTCAGCCTTTGTTACTTTCCTCCCTTCAGAAATTCTATGGCCGTCACCACGACATCATAGATAGATATGAAATGTCAGTGTCACAAATAAAAACTGACATTTTCAGCTAGATTCGGGTCTTCCCTGATTTGACATTACCGATTTTGAATTTACCCTGGATTGACCCAATGACAGTGTGACGGGTGCTGTGCACAGAGCAGGACATGCTTACCCTTCCGGGGCACCTGATGTCACTCTTGTTTATTGAGGGTTCACACTGTTAGTGCTTTAGTTTTTTGTGTTGTATATGTAATGTTCGTGTGTTTGTGGGCATATGGTGTCTTTGGTCTTCCGTCTTTTGGTGTTCTTGCTTTTCCCTTGTCTCTGGACTTTGATTTGTGTAATCTTGTGCGTTGTTCCTTCGGTATTCTACTGCCGTTGTTTCGCTAGACAATGATGCAGATGTTAATTTTATCAACATCCGGTTGCACTATTTCTAGAAAATGACACGAGACATTTACATGATTGACCAGTCGCCAACTGCGATCAAGTAATATCCATTTTGATTATCATTTCGATAACCCACTAGTCAGGAGGTGTTTATATTTGCTAGAAATTAGAAAAATATTATTAACATATATCCTCTCATTTTGGGAAAATTGGAATTTCTTATCTACACATTTCCACTACATCTTCTCATTTTGTAATATACCCATTTACTCCACATCATTTTATTAATTTGTAAAAATTGGGATTTTGTTACATGTATATTTACTTCATATCCTCTTATTTTGGGAAAATATCATATTATACTAAAAACACTAACTCCTCATCCTTTCATTTTTATGAAGAATGGGATTTTGTTATATGTCCATTTCCTAACATCATTTCACGAAGATATGGATTTCGTTTTATATACATTTACTCTACATCTACAAGTATGTACATTTGCTCTGGATTTCGTTATATAAACATTACTCCACAATTGGGATTCTATAACATACATTTACTCTACATCTTCTATTTTTTGGAAGATTTGGATTTTGTTAGATATATTTATACTCCGCATATACTCTCATTTTGTGAAGATTGTATTTTGTAATATACAAACGTGCATGTACTCTACATTCGCTCATTGTGTCCAAATTTTGATTTCGTTACTACTATATTCATATCTACTCCACATCCTGTCATTCAGTGTAGATTTGAATTTCGTTACTATTATATACATATCTAAACCATATTCTCTCATTTTGTGAAAAATTGGGACTTCGCTACTATTATATACATATCTACTCCACATCATCTCATTTTGTGAAAATTGGAATTTCGTTATTAGTATATACATATCTACTTCACATCCTCTCATTTTGTGAAGATTGGGATTTCGTTACTAGTATATACTAATCTACTCTACATCATCTCTTTTTGTGAAGATTGAGATTTCTTTACTAATATACATATCTACTCCACATCCTCTCATTTTGTAAAGAATGGGATTTCGTTACTAGTATATACAAATCTACTCAACATCATCTCATTTTGTGAAGATTTGGATTTCGTTACTAATAGATACATATCTACTCCACATCATCTCATTTTGTGAAGATTCGGATTTCGTTACTAATATACATATCTACTCCACATCCGTTCATTTTGTGACGAATGGGATTTCGTTACTAGAATATACTAATCTACTCCACATCATCTCATTTTGTGAAGATTGGGATTTCGTTACTAGTATATACATATCTACTCCACATCATCTCATTTTGTGAAGAATGGGATTTCTTTACTGGTATATACTAATCTACTCCACATCATCTCATTTCGTGAAGATTGGGATTTAGTTACTAGTATATACATATTTACTCCACATCATCTCATTTTCTGAACATTGGGATTTTGTTATATTACACATTTACTCCACATCCTTTCAATTTGTAAAAATAGACTTTTTTACTTGTTTATTTACTCCACATCTCTTCATTTTAAGAAAACAAAACATTAACTCCACATCCTTTCATTTTTATCAATATTTGAATTTTTTGTCACTAGTATATATACATCTACTCCATATGTTCTCATTTTGTTAAGATCTTGATTTTGTTATGTGAAGATTTACTTCCCATCTCTTATTTTATGTTTTATTAATATAGTAATAAATGATTTTCTGTAAATTGTTACTATTTTGTAACAGATGTGTAGAGTGGTAATAATTATCAATAACTTACAAACAAGTTAATATACCCATTTATAATTTGGAAATCTTTTGATCAAAATATCGTGGTAATGTGAAGGTGTTACAAAGGAAACATTACTGATGACGTGTACTAATTTGAAACATGTTGCTATCCATCTTGCTATTTAAATTCATTCACTGACCAGTAAGAATTTAAATCATGGTATACAGAACCAACCAAAAAGGTAATTAAAGATATCTTTACATCCAGACCAGAGGGCGGAGGACATTTTTTCGTGACAAGCACATGTTAATATAAATAATTTAATAAATATGTAATTATTATTTCGAACAACTAATGTAAGTTAAGTAGGAAATCTGGACCGCTTTTGATCCTCTATACTGTACACGTATATTTGTCATGCTAACATTGCAGTAAATGGTTCGTTTTGAAAAATGAATATTTTATACCATTTACAATTCTATTCCACTGTAGAAAAAATGGATATGAAGAAAGAAAATTGTTGCGTCAAGAACGTTAACTCTTCTTTACCCGACACTGTAGATCGACAGGCAACGATGCGGACTAACATTCGAAGAGGTCATATATTAAAAACGACTACTGCTGGCCCTTTATGGAAAAACAAGGTTGGTAAAATTAGAATTTGACGAGAGTTTATAATATTTTAGATCTGCTTCAATCATTAGAATCTATTGTTAGACTTTACAATTTTGGCTAACGTCAGTTGTCGCTAACCGCGTTAATGGTTCTTGCTTATCGAAACAAAGCATCGACGTCATAAACAAATGAATTAAAAAGTAGCAAATGCAGAATTAAACATTACAATAGATCTAAAGTAATGCTAACTTAAATCCTAAGAGACTCCCGTTATGTAATTTTAAATACATTTATATTGCAAAAAATATAACGTAAATTACATAACTCGAGCATTCATTCAACGATATACAGTCCCAACTCGTTGTTAAACATAGGATATGAATCTTTATGTTGAAAAGCATCATTTTTATGTTGAAAAGCATCATTTTTATGTTAAAAGAAAAGTATTCAAAACATCGATGTGTTTTTAACAGTTTTGGTAAATTTTACAACAATAATTGGTCCCATTACACTACGTTTCCTTTTGAACAAGGTAGTAAAAGTTTACCACAATTTGAATTCAGTTTCGGTTTTGTGGAACATTTATTTTCCCCCTTGTGACTGATTATTTTGAAAAATAAGTTATCAGAACTATTGGTGCCATTTTAACAAGTACTTTCTCAAGTGAAATGCGGTCTAAACAACAAGTACGATTACATCTTTCATTAAATATACTGCTGCATCCATTCCTTATGTAATATGAGTATCATATAAGCATCATTCCTACATTTTTGCACTAAATTTTATTATTTTGTAGGAGAAAATTAGCAGTACAAAAGCATGATGTGTTTAAATAATTTCCATGTTAACAATTTTCATGACTGCCACAAAATTAAAAGTACGTGCTCTTATTTACTTAGTCACGATTTGCAAGAGTTTAATTAAACACAAATTAAGAGGAGTGTGTTCGGCGTTTATGATATCTATATCTGACTAAAGCCACAGCAACACTGTCACTTTTCAAGCCTTCAGTTTTACTACGTTATCAAAGCGTAGCAATCCCGCTATATACGTAGCAAAGCATAACGATGCGTACTTAATACTGCTGTACACGTAGCGATTCGAAGACACATGATTTATCGGCCCTGTTGGTTGGTCCAATACAAACATGGCCAAAAACTTCATACGTAGTGCGTACGTACTTAAACGTATTAAACCGTAGAAAGAACGTGCTGATGCGTAGTAAACCGTGGTTGATACGTAGAAAAACGTAGTAAAGAGGTTTGAATACGTTTCACTACGTTAATACACGTATAGTACATTCTATCAGGACTACGTCTACACATTACTGCGTTTTCTGAACGGTTTACTAGGTATTATCACGTACTAATACGTATTACTACGCTTTGTTACGTGTTAGTACGTTTAAAAGTAGTATGCATATGTTTTCGCCCACATATTGCCAGAATATTTCATGAAAACAAGCAATATCAGGTTCTTGCAACACTCCTTGAAACGGTGATTCATGAAAACAAGCAATATCAGGTTCTTGCAACACTCCTTGAAACGGTGTTACATTTTTCAATTGCAAAAAAAAGTTTACGTTTTTCCTGAATTCGACACAAGTAAATGTGTCGTCGCCACAGACTTATCTAGAGATTTATGTTTAAATATCTTATTCACATGTGTAGCAATTGTGCGCCAATTGTGTCATGTATTCTGATGTAACAATGCGATGCATCAGCATATTCTGAATAATTTGCGTCCTGTCATTTGAATTTTATAAACTATGATTTCCATGTTGTTGAATAATCAAGCTTCAGCAGTTTTATTTGTATATTTAATATGACCCATTTCACGCTATTCACATTTTTAATTATTTTTATTATTCTTGAAAGTCTGTTTTCAAATAAAACTTTCTAAAAATAGTGTTTAAAGCAAACCAAACACAGATGAATTCGTTTACTCGCTTTTATGGGACTTCACACTATAAGTGCTTATGTTTTGAATGTTTTTATTTTGCACTTTGTGGCTGTCTGCTGTTTTTGTTTTTTCTGCATTATAATTTTTGCCACGTTTGTTGGACATTGATGTCCGTGTAATGGCAATGTAGCAACAATACATATAGGACTGTTCGATACCTTTGGTTAAGTTATTTAGAAATAAAAAAATTAAACAAACATTTTCCAAACATCATCTCATTTTGTGAAGAATGGGATTTTGTTACATGATCATTTTCCCAATATCATCTAATTTTGTGAAGAATGGGATTTTGTTATATGTTCATTTTCCCAACATTATCTCATTTTGTGAAGAATGGGATTTTGTTACATGATCATTTTCCCAACATCATCTCATTTTGTGAAGAATGGGATTTTTTATATGTTCATTTTCCCATCATTATCTCATTTTGTGAAGAATGGGATTTTGTTACATGATCATTTTCCCAACATCATCTAATTTTGTGAAGAATGGGATTTTTTATATGTTCATTTTCCCAACATCATCTAATTTTGTGAAGAATTGGATTTTTTATATGTTCATTTTCCCAACATCATCTCATTTTGTAAAGAATGGGATTTTTTCATATGTTCATTTTCCCAACATCATCTCATTTTGTGAAGAATGGAATTTCGTTATATGTTCATTTTCCCAACATCATCTCATTTTTTTGAAGAATGGGAATTTGTTATATGTTCATTTTCCCAACATCATCTCATTTTGTGAAGAATGGAATTTTGTTATATACAGATTTACTTCACATCCTCTTATTTTATGTTTTATTAATATAGTCATAAATTATTTTTTTTAACTGTTCCTGTTTTGTAACAGATGTGTTGAATGGTAATAATTATAAATAGCTTACAGACAAGTTATTATACCCATTTATAATTTGCTTATCTTTTGATCAAAATATCGTAGTAATGTGAAGGTGTTACAATGGAAAATTACGTGGGAAGTGTTCATGATGACGTATACTAATTTGGAACATGTTACTTTCTTGCTATCTATAATTACATGTATTCATTGACTGGTCGCAAAGGAATCGATTAAAATTCAAAAGAACTAGTTATCATGACACACAGAACCATAACCCAAAGTATCTCTTAAATGTTTTTAAAACTTAATATGGCTGCTTCAATCACATGTTGCCTTGACTGTCACGAAGTCGTGTGTTTGTGTTAAATTTTATCCCCCCTCCCTTTTCAGTGTCAAGAAAATCATCTTTGACAAAATATGACAGTTGTGGTACTTTTGTATATCTTGATCAATTAGGCACTCACTCACATTCTATGATTTCTTGAAAACGCCATGTGATTAAGATGTTGAAGCGGTGTGTTTTTATCCTCAGAATCGTAACTGGAAATTCTTCAAAACATCTATACTGCATTACCGAAATTTTGTGAATGTGGAGAAAGGTAGCCGTGAAATATAAATTATTTTGGCAGTAATTTTTTAACTACATTTAAGTTTATGTTGGAATTCATGACCGCTTTCGATCCTTCTTGAACATTGTCTTTTGTGACCCTCTCCACACTATTCACGTAAATTTGTCATTCAAGACAATAGTTCTTTCTGAAAAAAATAACAAAATACCGATTGAAGTTATGGTTAATTTATTTCTGCACATGAGCATTTCGACTTTTTATGTCTCCTCAGTGCAGAACAAATCAAAATATTTGGAAATCCATAAACCAAAGTACATTTGTATGTGTAAAATCTGACAGAGAACAACTTACCAATAGTGTCTAAATAGAAAAGCACAAATCAGCTAAAAACAAAGCTATGAAGGAGGGACATACTCTTTAGGTTTGAAATTTTTCTAAAATTTTTCAAATTAAATCGGTTACAGCCCACAAGCAGAGGCATCAACCCAGTGGTAATAAATAACAATATATCGAAGTTACTGTTAATTTATTATCTGCATATGAGTTTTTCGACAACTTATGTCTCTTCAGTACAGGTCGAATCAAAACATTTGAAAATCCGCAAACCAAAATATGAGACTAACAGTCCACCAGCAGAGGCATCGTTATGTACAAAAAAAACTCATGTAAAATTACATAACTCGAGCATATATTCAACAATATACAGTCCACACTTTTTGTGAAACATAGGCTATATAAATCTGTATTTTGAAAATCGATTGTTTTTTGTTAGATGTTAGAAGGAAAGTGTCAAAACATAGATGTGGTTTTAACAGTATAATGTTAAGCAATAAAAGATCCCATTAGACTAGAACAAGTATAATTAATCATATTTTGAATCCTGTTTTGCTTTTATTGATAATGCATTTTTCCCTATTTAATGGCCTTATTATTTTAAAGTAAGTTATCAGAAGTATTGGTACTTTCTTAAATGAAATGCGGTATAAACTTCCATAAACAATTAAGGATATTGAGTAAATGCACATGAAACGATATCAAGTGCGGTATCCTTCATAAAATATATTGCATCAACCATTCCTTAATGTAATATTGGTATCATAGAAGCATTATTCCTACATTTTTGCACTAATGTTTATTATTTTGTAGAAAAAAAATCAGCAGCATAAAATCATGATATGTTTAAATAATTTCATGACTGCCACATGTTAAAAGTACGTGCGCTTATTTACTTAGTCACGATTTCCAAGAGTTTAATTAAAACACAAATTAAGAGGCGTGTGATCGGCGTTTATGATATCTATATCTGACTAATCAGGTTTATTATTATATTATTATTATTGATGTTGATATTTCGAGATCACCATGTCACGATGTGAATAAATGCAAAATATATATATTTCAAGTGAAGCTTGGTTTAATAGTGGTCGAAACGATCATGTGCTTTTGACTGTCGTTTTTGTGCTATTTGTGTTTGGTTTCTTCGGTTTGCGATGGGATAATGGTCGTCTTGTATCCAGTTTAACAACTATACTGGGACCCTTCCTATGCTACAAAAGCTGTCCGTTATCTTCCGAATTATGTTGTTGATTCGGACAACCTCGATATTTTCCTTCAAGATGATAGTATTATGTTAATCATCCAATTGCATACAGTATTTTACCAACTGGTTCCTTGTATTTTTCAGGTCTGTAATTAATTAGAAACGTTTTGGTTGTAGTACCAGTTGCCTGTCACTTGAGAATATCTGGGGAAGATAGCAAATTGCCTGAGTTGAAATTAAAATTACTTTCCCTTTTGCATATTAATGCATTGTTTTTTCTTTGGGCTTCCCTGTTCATGTGTCAACCTCTACCCAATTCTTACAAAAACTGAAAATCTTACAGCAACCTAACTGAAGGAGAAATTTTGAAATGAGTGTAAAACGCTCAAAATCGAAAATGGCGGAAAATTGCTCGCGGAAATTTAATCAAAGTCCGTTGCTTAAAAA
This sequence comes from Modiolus philippinarum, assembly GCA_002080025.1. Lineage (NCBI taxonomy): Eukaryota > Metazoa > Mollusca > Bivalvia > Mytilida > Modiolidae > Modiolus > Modiolus philippinarum. The sequence goes on from MJUU01030904.1 coordinate 62,615, forward strand.
GTCGCGTGCACATAAAACCAACTGCTTAGAATGGGAAAAACGGTTAAACCTGGCGTTTGCTATTGATGGTACCAAGTCAATCTATCCCGAGTTCCTATGTTGATTACATTTGTCTTTTCTTTAATTTGTTATTTTCTTGTGCAATCATCTTATGATTGTTATTTTTACTCAGTATTAGCTTTCATAACAATGACTCAGCTGCGATGTGATATATTTTATTCAATAGACAACTGTCAAATTTTATCTGTTAGGACCATTGGCCATAAACTGGTGAAGACCGTAGCTACCGGTCTTTTCACGATTTCATGGGTAAAACTGTTGTATTTTGGCTTCGATTGGAAAAAGACTCTTCTATATTGCGTTACAAGTACTCACAAAATACCAGGTAAATGAGAGTAATAATAAAATTAACCAGTGTTTTTCATTTTTTTTTACAGTAAAGAAAAAAGAAACCATGAACTCATGAAGTCGTGAACATAAAAATAAAAAGTAATATCATTATATTTAGCTACTGCAATAAACACAACTTTATAGTTATTTATATGTACGGCAAAATTGTAGTATATGGATTGCAATGGAGATTTTGTATTACAAGATGTGTTTGTGAAACACTATGCCCCCAGTTGTAACTCTGTCTACAATACAAAATTAATGCTAAAATTGCAATCACTAGAAATTAAGGTTAAATAGACATTTTACTTAGCTCCATCAGATCTATTTATATATAGAATATCAAGCCTCTTGCAGTCGTAATTAACGTGCTAAAAGCAAATTTTGTTTTACCTTTTGACCCCTATGACCTTGACCTTTGATCTGACCATCATGAAATTTGCATAATGGTGTTCAGCTTTATATGACCAATATACAGGTCAAATGTGAAGGTCCTATCACATCTGGTTGAAAATATATAGGGAATGTTTAAGTTTTCAAATTTTCACTCAATGATCTTGACAATTAACCTGACCAAATTTTTTGGGGTGGATTTGCACTAAGCTTCATTAGAACTATTAACATGTAGAATATGAAGCCTCTAGCAATTGCAGTTAATGAGCTACAGTAAAATCTAGATTTTGAACTCTGTGACCTTGACCTTGTGAACTTGACCTGACCTAAGTGAAATTTGAATAATACTGTTCAGCTTCTTATAACCAATATACAGGCCAAATATGAAGGTACTGTCACATCTGGTTGGAAAGATATAGGCGATGTTAAAGTTTTCAAATTTGCACTCAGTGACCTTGACCTTTGACCTGACCCAATTTTTTTGGTGGATTTGTACTAAGCTTCATTAGATCTATTCACATATGGAATATCAAGCCTCTAGCAATTGTAATTAACGAGCTTTATCAAAATCTATATGACCTTTTGACCTCGGTAACCATGACCTTTGTCCTGACCTGAGTGAAATTTGCATAATGTTATTCAGCTTCATATAACCAATCTACAAGCCAAATATAAAGGTCCTATCACATCTGGTTGAAAAGATATAGGTAATGTTACAGTTTTCATTCAAGTTTTCAAATTTGCACTCAGTGACATTGATTTTTGACCTGACCCATTTTTTGGTGGATTTGTATTAAGCTTAGACCTATTAGATCTATTCACATATGGAATATTAAGCCTCTAGCGTTTGTTATTAACGATCTTTAGCAAAATCTATATTTTGACCTTTTGAGCTCTGTAACCTTGACCTTTGACCTTCAACTATTGTTATATTGGTAAGAACAATTTTTGTATTTCATGGTTATTTTATGCCTGCCCTGTACGGGTATGTGCTGTGCAAGCCTTAAAATATGTTTAATTTTTGGTCTTCTAAAGGTTTGGATTTTATCTGTTTTGAAGAGACTAGTTCTGGAAATGACCACCAGGAGACCTAAACTTTACTATTTTTAATTTTAGTATATATTAATGACGTACACAAGTTCTCAATGAGTCATTCTTTGATGACGTAAATGACACGGGATTTTGTATTGAAAAGTAGTCAACCCGACTTCACAAATGTCATATATCACTCCACCAAGATAATGCCGTCATTTGAAATTGTAAATTATAGGATATAAAAAGGCTGCAAATGTTATATATGAAAAGAACCACCGTCATTAGCGCAATAGCACAAATTACTGCATATAATTTCTGTCATAGTTTTGTAATTATTTTATACTTATTACTCTAATATATACTTTGTACATACTTTTAGTAGACAACTTATCATTCTAATGTAGGGATAACTCTTGTAACGACAATCAGATAGTCTTTCATACAGATATTTATTGGTAAATGTCGCAGTAACTGAGTCATCTATAATTTGGCAAGTTTCTTATTTGCTGCTTCGTTTTACCCATTATAGAGAATAGATGCAGAGTTATGATGGCATAGAAGTTAAAATTACAAAAACAGGAAAACAGCAAACACCTACAATGGCCAGGAACTACAATCACATGCCACAATTTACAAGCAAACTTCACCAGAAAAACAAAAATGAAAACAAGAGACAAACATAAATAACGATAGGAACTCGGGATAGCCGGACTTGGTACCGGCACTAGCAAAAGCCAGTGGTAGGGTTAAACCGGTTTATGGGTACCCAAACCTCCCCTTCTTAAGCCCTTTATGAATCTCTTCCTACCCGCTTTCTCTTCTTCTTCTACATGGTTTTTGCAATTAAAGCAAATTTTCTGATTAATACGTTTATTAGTAAGCACATCTGTTCTTCGGAATTTTATATTTCAACAAGAAACGTTGAACAACAGCAGTATAATACCAAAAGAGAACCAAAGGAATAAAGAACATCCAAATTGGTACAGACAGGACAAAATCGAATACCGGACGAAAAAAAAGACGGAAAATCTAAAGCAAATATGAAAATTACAGTCGTAAGATTCAAAACTAAAGAAATCACAGTTTAAACTGTTATTAAAAACCAAGAGTCACATCACATTTTACAGACGCTGTGCATCGATTTGCATTCATGCTTATCAATGATGCTGTGGTGATGAAAGAAGGATGTGGCATTTTGGACACTACTTTCAGTTTACGTTTTTCGAAACTGTTCTATTTTTGATTTTCATTAACATTATTTAAGTGTTTAATCAACTAATGGCATGCTAATCGATTTCCAAGAATCACCTTAAACAAGAATTTTATTCGATATTGCAATTTAATTTTAGATTTTTTTCGCACGATATTGTTTATCAACGCTGAATTGAAAATACGTTGCTTTCAAATTGATTTCTTTTCCTTTAATATTTCATTTTTGGACGAGAACTGATAAGGATATAATCCTACAGACTCGTTGACATAAAAATATTATTTGAGGTACATTTTCCATTACTTCCCCTACATGTTATATTTTTACCAAAACTGATGCCAACACTTTGAACACTGCATTTAATTTATTTGTCAACATGCCTTGTATGATTACCTTGAAGTTTATTGCATTTTCCGATCAGTTTATGTAGGATCATAGTAATTGTTACTCTTATATGCTTTGGTGTGTCATGAATGCTATGATATAACTGTTCTTGGTGCAACTAGATGATTCCATTAACTAATAGTTTACGTTGTCTGCATATGATCATTTTCGTTTTAGCCAACAAAAGGTTCGTTAAGATAGACATTTACAAAATTGTCAGAGTATGGACACAAGTCGTTTTGAAAGCATCTGATCGTCCTTAATACCGCAAGTATTTTCTGATTCTTAGGATAAAAACGAGAATGTTTTTTTTCACATTAGTGACTTTAAGCATTCAAATCATTTTATAATGACACAACGATCTGCTTGATTATTAATAGCTTCAAGTTAAAAAGTCAATAAGAATGTAAATTAAAACGGATCGACTAATACTGATTGTCCACTGAAGTATCAAAGTATTAAAGATTGGTGAATACTAATGGTCTGCTGAAATATCAACCCATTTTAGATCGATGAATACGGAGTGCCTGCTGAAATATCAGCCCATTATAGATCGATGAATACTGATTGTCTGCTGAAATATTATCCCATTATAGATCGGTGAATACTGAGTGTCACTTCAAATATCAACACATTATAGATCAGTTAATAATGTCTGCTGAAATATCAACAAATTAAAGATAGAGGAATGCTGCCTGTCTGCTGAAATATAACCCCATAATAGATGAGTGAATACTGATTTTCTACTGAAATATCATCCAATTACATATCGGTGAATACTGATCGTCTGCAGAATATAAAAAATACCGAAGTTGCATAAAACGGTAAATTTTGTTATGCTTTACACGTGTTTCAAGTAGTAACCTCTCATCAGTAGCATTAAAATCAAATAATATGTAAAGCTATTATCCAAAAGTAGTCCATAAAGAAGTTCTCATTTCGAAAAATATCGAAATAGGAAGCCAAATCCAGTACCAAGGACATCTACCGAGTGCAATACACGGAATATCATCCCATTATAGAACGGCGAATACTGAGTGTCTGCTGAAATATCATCCAATTACAGATCGATGAATACTGAATTTCCTATGACATATCAACCCATTATAGATCGGTTGATATTAAGTGTCTGCTAAAATATCAAACCATTATAAATTGGTTGATACTGAGTGTCTGCTGAAATATCAACCCATAATAGATCGGTGAATACTGGGTGTCTGCTGAAATATCATCCCATTATAGATCCGTGAATACAGATTGTCTGCTGAAATACAATTCCATTATACTTCGGTAAATACTTAATGTTTGCTGAAATATCAACCCATTATAGATAGGAGAATACTGTGAGTTTGCTGTAATATCACGCCATTTTAGATCGGTGAATATTAAGTATCTGCTGAAATATTAACCAAATTAGAGATAGGTAAATGATGACTATCTGCTGAAATAGCATCCATTTATAGATCCGTGAATTCTGAATGTTTTTTTTTAATATCATCCCATTAAAGATCGGTGAACGCTGGTTGTTTGCTGAAATATCAACCCATCAAAGCTCGGTGAACACTGTTTTTCTGCTAAAATATAAACCTATTAAAGATTAGTGAATTTGTATTGTCTGCTCGAATATCGACCCATTAAACATCGATGGATATTGATTGTATACTGAAATATCAACCCATTATACTCGACAAATATATTGTTGGTCAAAAAGTCCAACATTGTAGTGATATCATGCTAAGTATATTTGTCGTTCGAATCGATATGGCTTTTCACAAAGTTAATTCTTTCATAACCTTATACGAAATATTTGTATATGCATAAACTATTAGTATACATGTCTGAATACAACTTTGAGGTGTACAGATTAGAAATTTAAATTTTGAAAAGGAATTGTATCCCCGTGAATTGATTCTTGGTTGTCGAGACCTTTACTATCGTGGAGTAATTTAAACTATTTATGCGCAAGAGAATTAATATTTTCTGTAAGATATATATTTTTCTGTTCTTTCTGTGTTTTGATAAACGTCAGATATCAAAATAAAAACATCCTCATTTTTGCTTGAATTTCTCATTGAATCAGCATTACTAGCTGAGGGATTGATTTTTCATTCCCTAGGATCTATTTAGTGCCGAAAAAAATTGAAAATTACGCATAATTTTTTACCAAAAATATAAGGGATATATCATCTTTTCATATGCAGAATCTAAATTCATAGTAACTTCGGTATTCAGTTATTTGTTACCACTGGGTCGCTGCCTCTGCTGGTGTACTGTTAGACTTGAGGGTTTTGACCAGCCCAGTAGTCAGTACTTCGGTGCTGACCCGAAAGCCAATTCTATTTGGAACCTTACAATATCTAAATTTTTGTAAACTTTGTTGACAACTAAGGAGTATCTCCCTCATACAATGCTCTGTCCTTAGCTGATTTTGGCTTTGCATTTAGATCATTTTGGTTATTTGTTCTCTTTCGGGTTTTAAATATCTTTGACTTGATGATCTTCCAAACGTTTCGATTTTATCTGCACTGAAAAGAAATAAGTTGTCGAAATGCGCATATGCAGAATATAAATTCATAGTAACTTTGGTATTTAGTTATTCTGAAATACCTTTTTTCCTGAATATTATTAGACCTTTCAATTCTATGTAGAAAATGGGCTTAATAAGAAAATAATAACAAAAAAACGAACAGAATTATCAAGAGCCAAAATCCTAGAGACAAGAAGACAAACCAGGTGGAAAACCACCGGAAACTTGTCGACCGCAAATAGTGATTATATATGGAATTATTATTTTCATATATTTTTGGAGTGAAGTGATTAATTCAATTGTGGTCACACGATCTTGTATATTTCTTAGAGTTGTCAATAAATCTAAGAATTGACTTTATGTATTGACCTCTGCTAAAAATAGATCAGTTTTACATTATCATTTAATATAAGGGATAAAAGACGAATTGACTTTAGTTCAGTTCCATGAATCTATTAGAAAAAATGGATGCAAAAAAAAATCGATTCAGCAAACATATCATATAAAATTGAGATTTATAAACATAAGTCTTTGTCAAAATGCGTGAATTTGGAAAATAATAAAACTGTTATAGGCTATTAAATTCGGTCAATGGAGACATTTATTGACATGAGAAAGATATATTGACACTCGGACTACGTCCTCGGTCAATATACTTGTCTCATGTCAATAAATTTCTGCATTGACCTCATTTATAGGCTATAATTGTATATTATTTCAAAACGTGGTTGTTTATTCTTTACTTTGAGAACGAAGACCAATTCCAGAATGCTAAACGGCCTTGACATTGATTTTTTTGTAATCATTTCTTATTTAGTTCTAATGTTATAGGGTAAACTAATGTGTGTAAAAATATAACAAAATACCCGAAGTCAATGTTAATTTACTTTATGCAGCTGGACATTTCGACAACCCTATTGCTAGCTTTTGCTTGCATCGGTACCAAGTCCGGCTATCCCGAGTTCCAATCGTTTTCTATATTTGTCTTTTGTCATTTTATTTGTCATTTCGTCATTGTTTTTCGTCGGCCATTGTGGATGTTTACTGTTATCTTCCCTACATTAACTTGTTTACGTTCATTGCATATCACATCAAATTATTTGAAAAACTGTAAACCGAAAGATTTATAAAAGCTGATAGAGAACAAATAAAATAAATAGCCAAAATTATCCAAGAACAGAGGCTTACAAGAGGGAATTATTTATAAGATCAAGTTAAAACTATATTTACGGTCAGTTCAGGGTTCATGTCAGAACTAGTTACACTTTTTCATACTTCTATTTTGTAGTATGCACATGTCAGATTGTTGTAACTTTTGTTATATTTTGGGGTTCATAAATAGGCAAGGTGATACCAAAGCAAAGCATCGTTTTGGAACATTTTTGAACTCGATGTCATTCATAAGCAATTATTTCTTGTTGTAGAATTTATATATTTCCTTTATTTTTGGTAAAAAATGTGTTGCTTTAGTTAGATTTGGGGGGGGTGCATTAAATTAAACATGACTTCACATTTAGCATGTTTAGGTGCTCTTTTTTGAACTCAGACTGTCTTAACGCAGATAAAAGCTTTTCTATCAGAAGAAGTGTTTATCTAAACGATTTCAAAATAAACTTTTAATCCATGTTGATGGTTCACCACTTGTGCAAGCGTCTGTTGTGATGCGTTTAAGATGGCATTTTTTCTAGTTTTGCAAATGGAGACATGTTTTTGTTTTGGCAAGCAACAGCCTAAATAAAATGGAACTATTGATTTCAATTTGTACGGTATAAATAACCCGTTTTGCAAATTTCGCAGGTCTTTATTTATCTTAAAATGAATCAAGGGAATAATAAGCTTGGTAAACGACTGGGTAAATAATAAGAAATGAACATACATGTAGATAAACAAAATATAACGAATATTCAATTGTAAGTCAGATTTTACAAGAGGCCAAGGTGCAGGTGATATGTATGTGAAAGAGTTTTATATAGATATAGGTAAAATGTCATGGAGTTAACAAGAATATTTGGAATAAAATTTGAACAATTTTCATGAGCGGAAACGGGCTCATGGTTTTAATATATAGAAGAAAGAGTGTCTCTTTGCATCAATGTGTATTTGTAATGTTTTAAAATAACATGTACCACAATGTCAGTAAGTTACAGCTACACAGACAGAGATTCCAACAACATCAGAATCAGATAAAATTAGGGATGGCAACGAGTAACCGGTTACTCGGTTAATCGGTCGAAAAGGTTGTAACCAGTTAGCAAATTCAGTATTCGAGTACTCGGCGTCAAAATTTATTTCATTTGTATTTTGTTATTGTGTACAATTGAACATTAATTAGGGCTTCCTTTTTTAATTGATTGGATACAAATCAAAGACCAAGAAATGACAAGTAGTTTGTTTACATAACGGCTCGGGTTGTTTTAGTAATAATCGCAACTCATTAAGTACATATTCTGAGGTGTCCCAAGTACATAATTAAAGTAAAACCGTTTGATAGTGAAGGCCAATTGGGAAGAAAAATCCGTCATTGTCATCAGAATGCATGATTTGCTGCTAACAAACCGCAAACCGGCTCTCATCCGGTGTCCATCAAATCATCTTTCTGAACAAATATTGTATATATATTATACTGGATTACTGTGACATTCGTGTTTTTAAATCACCATTCACGATTGAATTTCACGGCATTGTTCACTTTTTATTTTATTTTTTCTTTATTTCACCAAATTATTTTTTGTTCAACAATTTTGGATTTCAAGGAATGAATAACTTCGTAACTCATTTTCCTAAAATGACGTTCTGTAAGTATCTCATAGCTTAATAATGTAATTTTCTATTTGCATACATGTAAATCAGGAAAATGATATACTTTCATTATATCCACAAAAACATTCAATATTCCTTCAAACATCGATTAACCGGTTAATCGGTCGAAAGGTTTTCCGAATAACCGGTTACAGTATTTCTGTGAAATTGCCATCCCTAGATAAAATGAAGGCATTTAGAAAACCAAAGATCAAAAGATGCTTAAATACAGCAAAATTTGATTATTTTAGTATAGTTGTTATTCAAACGTCCAATTTCATTGTGTAACTTAATGAAAAATGGGCAATAATTTTTCGACAAATCCGTTCAGAGGTAATATTATTTGCGGTAAAAGATGACGCCTAATACAGGGACTAACAGATTCTTATTCGATACCATATCAAAAAATAAGGGATATCTTCCACGAGATTGGGAAATCTTGTTTTTTTCCGAGAGGAACGAAGGTAAAAGATGTAGAATTTCTCACACAAGTGGAAGATATCCCGTTATTTAAATTTGGTTGAAAAGGACGTATTTCTTTCTTATAATACAATGATCAAAGAATGAAAGTAAAACTGAAAGTACTACTGTGCGATTAAATCATTAAGGGAGTATATTATGGTATCAACAGTGATGTCGAACAATTTATATCGTTGAATCCGACGTTTACACGTTAAAACAGCTTCAAGTGACCCTGTCCTCTAGGAGCTATCTTTTAGGGAAAATAACCATTTACAGAAAAAATTGAATATAGTCAATTAAATAATTTTTTACGAGTTTATCAATATGTAAACGCTGACAACTAAATCACAAACTTTAAGTCTTTCGTAATTAGTTAGGTTTGTGAGTCAGTTTGCCGCGTTTGCTCACGTATAACCTCCTCAGAAATTACTTTTATTCCTTTTTTTACCATTTGAATAAAATTGCCCAAAAGTGAAATTGGAATATAATCTTGTTACTGTTACTCTCTAGGTCTCGACCAAATGGGTTTGAAATGACTTGGGTACAGCCAACTATTCTTTAAAGGATGATCTTACTATCAGTCAAATTAGTTTAAATAATTCACAGACACTAAAAAAACAAAATTCATTATTATTCTATTTTTCGAATCGATCTTCTTTTTTTCTGACTTCTTTGAAACAAACGTTGAGACACGTGTACAGTATAACGAAATTTACTGTTCATTTTGCAATTTGGGTATCTATGCATGTTGAAACCATTGGGCCGATGCCATTGCTGGTGGACCAGAGGTCCCCTAGGGTATTCACCGGCCAAATAGTCATACTTGTCTGACACGAAAAATTAACCTTGCTTTTTATAGAAATTTATTGTTTTTATCCAAATTCTAATCACTTATCTAAAATACTGAAGCTTCATTCCGTGTATGGCACTCGGTAGATGTCCTTGGTACTGGATAAGCCATCCTATTTCGATAATTTCGGGAATGAGTACTTCTTTTTTTTCACTACTTTTGGATTATGGCTTTCTATATTATTTGATTCTTATGCTGCTGATGAAAGGTTGCTCCTTGAAACACGTATATAGTATACCGAAATTTACTGTTCATTTTGCAATTTGGGTATTTATGCATGTTGAAACCATTGGACCAATGCCACTGCTGGTGGACCAGAGGTCCCCAAAAGTATTTACTAGCACAACAGTCAGACTTGTCTGACACGAAAAATTTACCTTGCTTTTTATAGATATTCTCTGTTTTTATCAAAACTCTAACCGCTTAAAAATACTGATGACACTCGGTAAATGTCCTTTGTACTGCATTTGGACTCCTATTACGATATTTTTGGTAATGAGTACTTCTTTTTCACTACTTTTAGATTATGGCTTTCAAAATTATTTGATTCGAATATGCAGATGAGAGGTTACTCCTTGAACACATGTACAGCATAACGAAATTAACTGTTCATTTCGCAATTTGGGTATTTATGTATGTTGAACCATCGGACCAATGACACTGCTGGTGGACCAGAGGTCCCAGAGAGTATTCACCAGCCCAATAGTTAGACTTGTTCGACAGGAAAAAATTACCTTGCTTTTAATAGAAATTCACTGTTAATATCAAAATTCTAACCACTTGAAAATACTGAAGCTTCAGTCCGTGTATGGCACTCGGTAGATGTCCTTGGTGCTGGATTTGGCCTCCTATGTCGAAATGTTTGGTAATGAGTACTTCTTTTTTCACTACTTTTGGATTATGGCTTTCAATATTATTTGATTCTATTGCTGCTGATGATAGGTTACTCCTTGAAAGACGTATACAGTATAACGAAATTTACTGTTCATTTTGCAATTTTGGTATTTATGTATGTCGAAATCATTTGGCCGATGCCACTGCTTGTGAAGCAGAGGTCCCCGAGTCACAGGCATCATTCCGTTTATCCAAGAAATTGCACGTGAAGGACTAGGTAATGGCAGTCAAGTATTGCATTGGGTGCGTGATGGATCAGGCAACGGTTCGTGAAGGACTTTCTATCCAGGAAAACATTGAAGGTCAATGATTATTTTATTATATTTTATTTATAAGGATAAATTTCTAAAAATTCAATATGTCTGTCAAATGGTTCAACAATACCTATTAATCCATGCTAAATTCATGGTCGGAAAATGCATAGTTTTCTCAAAAACGTTGAAGGCAGACTCCTCACCCACATTTTCTACGTGAAGATATGGTCAAAAAGGGTGTTATTTCGTCTACTAGTATTTTATTTTCAAAATAGACTTAACTTTGCAAGATATTGACAAACTTTGATATTGCAATAACCAATGAACTTATTTATGCTACAAAATAATTCTATATACAATATATCAACATAAAAAACATAAAAACTTATATTTTCCGTCCGTGAAGGATCAGGTAACGAACAATTGAGCTCGTGAAGGATGCTCGTGAAGGACTTGACCTTTAAAGAGACTTGGTTGATTTTTTAGTTAGAGTTTAACTCCAGTGAGCAATATTTCAGCTATATTAGAACGAATGCAATTAATCAATTGAAAAAATTAGTAAAAGAAGAAAGAACAAAGGTTGGAGGGATAACCGGGGCAACGAGTTTTGATTGCCACTGGCAAAGGGGTGAAATGGGTAGGGACAGGAAATTTAGCCAAAGTGACTCCCCTATCTTTAGAAAAAATATAGAAGAGGTCTTCATACTGCATGAAGCGTGGCGTGTCTTCGTTAAGTTTGGCTAAAATGGTTCGCGGTCAGGCTTCCCGTATTATGACCTGACTTATCCGCATAGACAGGACATTCCCCTGTCCACCTATTGGGGACGCGCCCGGCAGCTCTGTAGCCGGAGTCCCTGAAACCCGATTCAGGTGCCAGGAATGGTAAATTAATATAAGACTATTTAAGTTTAATTAAACCTCATCAAATGCAAACTAAGCATCTACATATAACTCATGATATATGTAATGAGGAAAAAATTTGAAGTGCATTGAAAGCCTAATACCTTAAATAGTAAAATACACACTGTCTGGTTCAACATGAATAAAGTCAAACTAAATTTTAAGCAAAATATGCTAATAAGGACCAGTTTATATTTTCAGTGAGCATTTTAAACTACAATAAAGTGACATTTTATAGCTGATTTTTCGAAACTGAAGAAATATTAAAATAATGATTTATCTCAATCAAAAAGTTTTAAAACGTAATGATATTGCATACGTTATCCAAAGGATCTGTAAGAATTTGTAAATCTCTCATTTTTGTCTCGCCCGCGAGGAAAGTCGCATAGCGATCCAGAATTCCTTGGTCGGCGTCGTCGTCCTCAACATTTATTTTAACCCTGTGGTTAAAGTTTTCTAAACATTAATATCTTCATCAAATCTTTATGGAATCATTTGAAATTTGGACAGAAGCATGGAAATGGTCAGAAAATTACTTCTAGCTGAAAAATTTCGAAAATCTTATTTTAGTTTTTCTGTATTTTTTACCGTATTTGGACATAAAAATTTATTTTAACCCTGATTTTGACTCCAATTTCGGTTTACATTCCTGGAACTCAAAGACCAGTTATTTTTTGGAATTTTACCTTGCAACCGTAACTTTTTCAGTTCCTTTTAGTTATAATGATCATTTTCAAAAATCAAATTACAAAAATCTTTGATTCTTATTTTGGTAAATTTCCTGAAACTCTCAAAGACCTGTTATTCTTTGTAATTCTACATAGCAACCTTGACTTTTTCAATTCCTTACAGTTATAATGATCATTTTCAAAAGCCAAATTGCAAAAATCTCTTTGATTCTTATTTTGGTAAATTGTCTGCAATTCTCGAAGACCTGTTATTTTTGGAATTCTGCCTAGCAATCATAACTTTTTTCAATTTCTTACAGTATGAATAATTATTTTCAATAGTGAAATTTCCAAAATCCTGGATTTCAGTTTTGCTAAATTTCACGAAACTCCAAAAGACCAGTTATTTTTTTGGAACTCTACTTAGCAAACATACTTTTTTGCAAACATTTAATTGAAAACAGTCATTGTACAAAAAAAAATGATTCCAATTTTGGTATGAAAGTCTCAAAGACAAGTTATTGTCTGAAATTCTACCTAGTAACCTCCTCTAAATAAAGGGAAACCATTTCAAATGATAGAAATAGGTTTTTGGTACAGGCATTTCAAAAGAAAAGGTGGGTTAAACCGATTTTATGGCTAGCTAACCCCCCCCCCCCTTTTCCATTGCGGTAGCGTCCGGTAGCAACTCAACAGCAATTGCCATTCAAACAGTTAAAAGAAATGATCATCCAAGTATTGAGTGAATCAGAGTTTGGACCGAAACTTCAAATTTTTTCACAAGGGACTGATATCTATTAAATTTTTTATGATCGTAGGAGGCGGATTTTTTTTTTTTTTTTTTTTTTTTTTTTTTTTGAAGCCTAGATTAATAAGGTGGTCATGGAGATAACTGTGTCTAATGAGTAAGTCTATAATTTGTGCTAACTCTCGCGTATTTGTAGTGATTTTATGCTGTACATTTGATTCCATGTTGTAAATATAACATGTATAATAATCGCACTTTATTAGATATTTTCCTTCTCGTCTTGTATCATTTACAGCGGAATTAATAAATGANTTGAGTGATTTTATGCTGTACATTTGATTCCATGTTGTAAAATTAGATAAATTTCCTTCTCGTCTTGTATCATTTACAGCGGAATTAATAAATGATATGATTTTTTATGCGAAAACATTTTGGGCAACCCATACTATTATATCTTATTTTTTTAAAATCATCGGAGAACTTTAGGGTTATATACTTGCATCAACAGATCAAATATCAAATTGTCATTTGCTCGGTCAAGTCGATCCTTCACGAACCAAAATTTACGTTGCTTGATCCTTCACGTGCAAGAAAAGAGCTTTTTGGTCCAAATAACTAAATACCGAAGTTACTGTGAATTTTCTTTCTGCATATGCGCATTTCGACAATTTATGTCTCTTCAGTGTAGATAAAATCTAAATGTTTGGAAGACCATAAACTCAAAGATGTTTAAAAACTGATAGAGAACAAATAACCAATATGATCTAAATGGAAAGCCAAAATCAGCTAAGGACAGAGCTTTGCATGAGGGAGATACTCCTTAGTTTTCAACAAAATTTACAAAAATTTAGATATTGTGAGGTTTCAAAAATAATCGGCTTTCGGGTCAGCACCGAAGTACTGACTACTGGGCTGGTGAATACCCTCGGGGACTAACAGTTTACCAGCAGTGGCATCGACCCAGTGGTAACAAATAACTAAATACCGAAGTTACTGTGAATTTACTTTCTGCATATGCACATTTCGACAATTTATGTCTCTTCAGTGCAGAAAAATCTGCAAATGATCCATGCAAAACTATATAATAGAGATATGACATCATTCTAAAGCTTCCTCTGACAATATGTGTTAATATCTGTGGGAATATCATAGCAAATAATGAGAAAAGGATAACTATCGTATCAAAATACGACCAAATGTGGGTATATGTCTATGAAAATTGCATAGAGTAAGGTAACGTCTTTTTCGTTTTTCAGGATACTACAAGGTATATTCGAAATTTTTTTACACCAAAATAGCCATTGATGACCATTTTGACAGACAGTTTTAGTTTTTTAGATTTCATTTTTGCTTTGAAATAATTGTCTATTAAAAGTTTAAAAATGAATAAAAATCACTGATTTATTCCTTCACGAACCGTTGCCTGATCCATCACGTACCCGATGTAATACTTGACCGCCATTACCTAGTCCTTCACGTGCAATTTTCTCGAGAAACGGAATGATGCCTGTGCGAGTGTATCCAAAAGCCCAATGGACAGACTTGTCTGAAATGAAAAATCTACCTTGCTTTTTAAAGAAATTTACTGTTTTTATCAAATTCTAATCACTTGAAAATACTGAGGCTTCAATCCGGGTATGGCACTCGGTGAATGTCTTTGGTAAAGGATTCGGCCTTCTATTTCGACATTTTCGGGAATGAGTACTTCATTTTTCACTACTTTCAGATTATGTCTTTCCATATTATTTTATTCTAATGCTGCTGATGAGAGGTTACTCCTTGAAACACGTGTACAGCATAACGAAATTTACTGTTCATTTTGCAATTTAGGTATATATGTATGTTCTTATTCTTGAAAAAGTGAGATGTGTTTATATTTTTTACTTTGCCTTCTAAAAGCCCAATGGACAGACTTGTCTTAAATGAAAAATCTACCTTGCTTTTTTTAAAGAAATTTACTGTTTTTATCAAATTCTAATCACTTGAAAATACTGAGGCTTCAATCCGGGTATGGCACTCGGTGAATGTCTTTGGTAAAGGATTCGGCCTTCTATTTCGACATTTTCGGGAATGAGTACTTCATTTTTCACTACTTTCAGATTATGGCTTTCCATATTATTTTATTCTAATGCTGCTGATGAGAGGTTACTCCTTGAAACACGTGTACAGCATTACGAAATTTACTGTTCATTTTGCAATTTGGGTATGTATGTATGTTCTTATTCTGGAAAATGTGAGATGTGTTTATATTTTTTACTTTGCCTTCTAAGATATCTTTGAAAAAGACAACGGCGTCTGATATATTACTTTTATCTCTCAATATTTCATAGGTTTGTTAAGTTTTTTACCTGCAAATTGAATGCATTTTGTTGTTTTCATTCTGTTTTGATTGCAAAGGGTTGATCTGATGAAAAAACTCAAGTTTTCAAAGTGACCAGAAGCGTGATGTTCGTTCGGAGTAACGGATGAATAGATAGATCAGCCAAAAGGCCAAAGCGTTAGCAACAAACGCAAGGCAGCATATAGCCCGAACAGAGAACAGAACCATTGAAGAATACTCTGAAATTTACAAGCACGCATCTTTTCATCCCTGATAATGCCAAGGAAAAGTTCGACGTTTAGTTAAATCTTGTATGTACCTAACCTGAGAAAGAATCAAAGCTATAGTCGAATTATGTCGGTCGACTACCGTAACAGTTGAGCAGTGCCTTTTTCAAATGACATATCTGCCATTTTTGTTCACATCGCTCAAACATATATGTTTTGATTGTCGCGCTTTTGTGTCAACGCTCTGATACACTTAAATGACTATTCAGAGCCAAGAGACCGAGACCTTGTTTCCAAAATAATTATCAGGATGGGCAAAGGCACTATCATTTTTTTTTAATCTGAGTTATATCAGACTCGATCACCATCTTTACGTGTTGGTATATTGTTTTATCTTTTGGATAATTGGGCGCTGTATTGAAATATATGTCGCACATTTACACTTTTTTGTAACTTCGTTAAATTTAAGCAAGCTTTTTCATGTTTTTTGTTCAGAATTGAAATAACAAGGGTTTTCCGACATTGACTATTTACCAATGCAATAGAATGAAAAGTAAATAGGCCGAAATATAGTAAGTTTACATGGCTATTCATGATTGTTTTCACTTTCAACTGCAATAATGTCAGCGAGTCATCAAGTTTTATATTTTGAAAAAGAATTGTTATCTATTAATGCAAAATATTCATTGAAATGAAAAACATTCGAGGATGTAAAAAATCTATCTTGGTCTCAAACCTATGATTAGTGCATAAACATGATAAAAAAAAAAGATTTTAAATATTAATCTTTGTGTGGTCCAAATTTTTCATTGTATTATTCTAAAGTCGGTGCACTCTGCATAAGAAAAATGACAAATTCAAACTTGTTGCCAAACACCCCTATAGCAGTAAAAGCAGTAATTCGGTTACAAATTATCACAAAGGACGATTGATTATTACAAACTATGTACACCCATTGTCTCTCACTGATGTAATTTTTGAGGTTTTGGAATCGTTATATGTTTATTAAATCCATACCAGATCGGTGCTTCGTATTAAAATTCCTTTTAGTTTACGTTTTGTTTTTCCTTTCTCAATGTGCACTCAAATTCCTCACAGGATGGCAAGATAAACAAACAAATAATTGAGAAAAACTAGTCAGAACATATTTAAGCAAACTGCATGAAGAATTATGCCTATTTAGTTTGTTATAATTAAATAATTTTCATATTATCGAATAACATACCGAGATAATGGGATTGTCAAAATCATTTGATTTACCAGGTCCCTAAAGTGCCAATGGGTAAATATGCTTAAGTGATTTTCTTTGTCAAACTAAAAGAACGTATTTCTGGTTTGACATTGTGAAAACATCGATATGTTTTGACAAAACTTGATATTAAGATAGAATGCCGAAACTGCACAAACCTAAACGTATGTGAAGAGAGACAACTCGTCTTTCAAAGACAAGTGCAGTTTATAAAGTTTATACCAATGCAAGTTATGTAAAGCAATAGAGCGCAGATATTGTAGTAAATCGGGGTACTGCAGATGGCCATTTTAGCAAGTTTTGTCCCTTCAGTGCATGTTAAGACAAAAAAAAATCAAATCATAAATAAGGAATGAAATACCACGTTGCAGAGGCAAAACAAATATAAGTTTAACTGTAATCACTTAGGAAATGTAATAACAACGTAAAACGCCAACAAAAAGTTATATTTCCCATTTTATAAATTAAAAATCCCAAAATGAATTTATAACTTTGGGATACATTTTGAAATTCTTAATTTACAAAATGGGAAATAGGACAAAACTAAATACAAAATGTAAAAGACAAGCGTGGCAGCATATAATAAATAAACATAAAGACGATAAAAACGTTTAATATATAAATCGCAGTGCACACACGAACAAAAGGAAAACTGTCAAGAGCATGAAATTCTACAGAACTGACGGTATATCAGGTGAAACAAAAGGCTAATACGGAACTTTTGGGGGTTTATGACGTAAACAGGATGGAAAACTGGCACCAGACTGCATTCCTGTCGGCTTCACGCATTCGTTCATTATAGGAAATACCCTTAATCCGGGCACTTTTAATATAAAAGATAGAAAAGTATTGGTTAATCCAAACGTTCCGTATTGCTTTGCATCGGTAATACTGCTAAGGCAAAATCTGATATTCAGTTAGTTTTGAAATGTGTTAAAATTCTGAACAGACACAAAATATTCGTTATGACAAATTCTGAGAAGTGTTGTGCCTTTTGCTATTGAGGTTTACGACACAGAAGTTTTTGAGAAAATTTTGTTATATATAAATGATTTTTGTATTAAAACAAGTAATCCTATACAGATCAGAGGATATGGTGGTATAAAGAGAATCCATGGAACTAAAATACAGGTCAGAGAATAAATTTATTATGCATTGTGCAAGGTAAAAAAGTAAGAGAAAATCTGAAATTTTGACGACCCTTTTTTATTATGATAGAAAAAGGGTTCAGCCACCATTCAATATTTTAACTGGCATATATTTTGTTTAAATCTCAGGAGTATTTTCCTCTTGCTTAACTCTGTCCTCAGTTGGTTTTAGCTTTTCTGTATAGATCTACACATAATTTGTTCTCTATCAGCTTTAACATGTATTTTGTTTCATGGACTTCAAAATGTTTTGATTTGATCTGTACAGAAGAAAATGATCATGCAAGAAACTAAATGCGCAGTAACCTCGGTACTTTGTCCCTTATATATGTTGTGAGCAAGAGTGTTTTTCTTTTGTTATCATAAATCATAAAATCACATTTGTACATTCGTATCTGTTTATTATAAATCGTTGTACAAAATATAAATTTATATATAATAATACATAGATATTACACAAATTATTTGCCATGTTTTGGCAGGATTTATATGTAACTGAACTAAACTCACAATACTCATTCCATTCGAAAGTACTGTCAGATGTACGCTATGCCCGATCCAGTTTATATGCTTTAACAAGATGAGATGAGAGACTGCTAGCAAACAAATGGTATAGACTGTACACTATGATGCTAATGCATCAGGTCTTCCTAACAATGTAAACCAGAGTCATATTTGTTTGTCTAAATCATCGTCATGAAAATTACAAGTAAACAAGTTTAATGACAAATTCGGAAAATTTTAGTGAGACAAAAACTCACAAATCGCATGAAATACAAGTACCAAATACTTAAAGTCGTCAAAATGTGTAAAACAACTTAAAGTTATGATCTGTTATAACCAAAGTCGTGGCAATAAATAATGTCCAATCATTTGGCATTTTAGAGGCAATGTATGATCAGTCATGCATCAGATCTTCAAGGAAGTAAAACAATTAAACAACGTCTACAAAGTTATTTACCAGAAATAAATACCAAATAGAACACATGTTCCAGCTAAAAACGCGAAGGACTTGGCAATGAATTAAAACAAATACACAACAATTTTGAGGCATTCATATTTATATTATGCCATGAAGTATGAAGTGATACAAAAATGTCAATGAAGCATTAACTGGTACAATTACTAAAAATTGAATGTATTTCCTTATATAATATTGTTTGTTTTAAACTGCAAAGGTGAACCAAGAAGCAACTTACTTAACAGTCTGAAGCTATTTGAGATGTGAAAGTTTATTATAAAATGGTTTGTTTCGGCTTTTAAAAACATAAAGATATATGAAATATTTAATATATAGGAATTAGTATATCACATCAAATAGTATTTGAAAGAGACAGATTGTATTATACAAATATATATAAATCTTGTACATATTAAAAATCCTAATTTATAAAACCAAAGGCAAACTATTTTTTTTTCATTCAAAAATTACATTGCAAAAACTTGAATAATTTATGGATCTGTATGAAAGAACTATCTTAGCTGTAAAATTGCACCAACTCATTTTATAATGCCCTCCATTCTTTGATTAGGGCATAAACTGTATATCATTAGATTTAACATTAAGTTTGCTGTTTCATGTCAAATAAGTACTCAATTTCAATAAAAGTGTTTTACTGAATTTGAACAGTATTTCGATGTTAACTATTTTAATGGAACCCACATATTTCAGTAGCATATTTTGATCTACTTATGTTGATATACTCATTTGAGAATATGAAGATTATATACATATCAAACAAGCTTTATGCATAAAAACCCCACAAAAAGACTGCCAGTGTCATTAATAAAACAGCGTTTATATTTAAAATTATTCTCCAACGTCTTGTTTCGTGGATAGAGTTTTGTTTGGCCTCTATTGCTTTCTTTTCTTCCTCTGTAAGCTGTTGTTGTTCTTCCATTTTCTCGATGCCACAAATCCATTTGAATGCTTTTGAGTACCATGGAATAGAGTCCCAATCTTCATCAGCTTTAATTATATAAAGCATGTTCAATATTAATATACTACAAAATAATTGATATAGCATTTCCGTGAGAAGAGTTCTAATGTGTTTAAAAGCAAAAACGATTGAAGTTTCACATACAGAAAACTTCCCATTATATAAAAGCCAAACTATAGTCAACAAATTATTAAATAATTTAAACTGTACGACAGCATTCGCCATATGAAAAAAAATATCAAGGCGAGTTCCTGTCGCCAAGGTAATTCTCTTCAGTAGAGATAAAAAAAAACATTGGAAATCCTGAAATCGAATTTGTATGAAAGCTGATAGAGAACAAAAATTATCATAGGAATCTAAATAGAAGGCAAAAACTGCTAGCCAACTTTTTTATTGACGAAAAACAATTAACCCGATTTTCGACAAAAAAACGGAATTCCGTTTATCCCTGCTAAACAGCCAATGTTTCCCGATGTCGGCTGAATGTGTGACGTTTTTTTGTAGAAAAAAAATTTTCCGACCAGAAATCTAGTACAATCGCACTGGGATAATGTCAATTCCTTTGAATATTAGAATTACTAAGAAGGCATTCATTAGTTTATGTTCCACCAAATGTTTTAATTTGATCTGCACTGAAGGGACATAAGTGGTTGAAATGGCCATATACAGAAACTAAAGTTTAAGTTACAATAACTGCTTTATTTTGTAATTTAAACCATTTTCATTTACTTATAAAATTAAGTTTGTGAAACTTCGTTATACTTATATAATAATTCAATGTTTTCACTTGCAATACAAAGCGATGATTGAATGTTTGCCTGCCAAATCTTGTTTTTCTTTGACATAACTTTCTAAGAATTAATCCAAAATATTAATTTACCCAAGTGATCAAGTTTTGTATCTTGATGTTGATGTTGTCTGTCTGGTTCCGCGTCCAAGTCTTCTCTTGTCTGTGTACTAAAGCGGTTCCAGAATGTCAGCCGATGTAACTGAAGAAATAAATATAGTCGTTGTGAAACAAATGTGACAAAGTAATATTTCACCAACATTTTCTCTTTGTAGAGTTCAGGTACACTTATGTAAAAAAATGAAGACAAACAAGGCGCTCATTTAAAAAAAAATAATGTTTAAGAATTTACAAAAATAAAGATTGATTGATTGATGTTTTACACCATCTTCAGCAATTTTTTAGCTATGTCGTGGCGAGAAATGTTAGGTACATTGAACATTTATAATTGACACTTTAACAAAAAGACAAAATAAGCACAAAATCGAGACAGTTACACAGAATTAAATATGAATGCAACAACAACAAAAACAAAAAAATGACACCTGCAGTCAAGTTGAAGGTAGTATTAATTATCGCAAGTTGAAATTCATGCAAATGAGAGGATAAGCTAGACATTTGATCAATTCCGTTTATTGTCGAGATAAAACATTTGATTGTTCATTAAAAAAGAAGTTTAAATAAATGTGTAAATATATAGTACACACATACAAACACACACAAATAACACCCTCATAGAAATGCAAAACATGAAATTTAATTGCTTCTATGTTTCATTTTTCATTCGCATTTGCAGAACACAAAAATTTATCAAATTAGCTGAAAAATGAGGCAGGATTTCAAAAATTTCTTTATAACATGTAATACAGCAAGCCTTGTTTTGGTGTTGTTTGTTTGTTTTTGTTTTTTTTTATGTTTGTTTGTTTGTTTGTTTTTTTTTTTATTTCTGTTTTTTTTACTTTTTTTTTGTTATTTTTTATTTTATTTGTTTTAATTTTTTTGGGGGGTCACTGTTCTTTTCATTCCTCCCGATATGCGTTAATGTCCTTACATTCAATCCAGATTTTAAAGTTAAGTGAATTCTGAGTTAAGTTACTTACATGTTTGTCCTCAATAGGTTTGGTAAGTAAGCTGATGACCACTGTCACTATAAAACAAATACCGAACAACAGTATACCAAAATGGAGATAATGGACTTTACTGATAATTGCTGGCCTTTTGTCGTCTTTTTCTTCTCCACATGGAGGAACTGTATATGCATATTCCCAACCAAACCGAACTAAACCAACAACCAGGCCAACCATTAAACCCCAGAAAGCACCCTTAAAACAAACAACGTCTACAGTAAGTGGGTCGTGTTTCACTGCTATCACAAATAAAGGAAATCAATTTGGCAAAATGGCGATGTGTCATTTTTACAATATATTAAAAAGGTTTGTTTATAATGTTTATTTTTACGTAACAACGAATACATATAAAATAATGAATGCATCAAATACAAGTTACCTGTCGAAAAATGCATTACACAATTCTAGTTTTATTTAAAATTTGCATGATATTTAAAGCTGTGATATCAGATTTATATAAATCCTACTCTTTTATTTTATTACATAGCTAGTGTAAAAACTTAAACAGTATGAAGATATATACTTAAATCTGACCACATGCAGATTTTTTTAATCAAATAATTTAAAAGTTTTTTCATTTGAACTTTTAAGAACAAATGGATGTCCATACGACACCAAACCGGGTTTTTCTTCCTTCTTAGTGAAAGTAGAATAAATGCATATGTGCTTTACTGAATGATACCTCCTCTAACTAATGAAAAGTATTTACCAGGTCTTGTCTCAAGAAACCACAAGCATTTGCTCAAAAGTTAAAAACACCTATCAATTAATAAGTTCAAA
Source organism: Modiolus philippinarum (assembly GCA_002080025.1). Taxonomy (NCBI): domain Eukaryota; kingdom Metazoa; phylum Mollusca; class Bivalvia; order Mytilida; family Modiolidae; genus Modiolus; species Modiolus philippinarum. The sequence continues at coordinate 85,707 of MJUU01030904.1, forward strand.
GGGGTATAATTCCTGCAAAAATTGCATGATGAAAAATCCTAAACAATTTGCACATCTACATACTGTGAAAGTACTATTGTTCGTGGGGTTCCAATTTTCGTGGATCGCGTGGTTGGCTTAAACCACGAAATTATGATCCCGACGAAATGCATTTTCTCCATACAGTTTTAATGCACAGAATTCGAAACCACGAATGTAAGAACCCATGAAATAGTGATATTTATGAAAACCACGAAAATTGATGTCCACGAATAAAAGTGCGACCACAGTATAATGTCCTCGCTACATACAAAGTTTCATGAAATTCTGTTGAGCAGTTACATAGGAGTTGCGCTTACAAGCATATGGTCAAAATACCTATAAATTTCTAAATTCAAAATGGCATAACTCCTGGAAAAATTGGATAATGAAAAATTCCCGCAACATGCACATCTACATATGACGTCCATGCTACATACAAAGTTTCATGAAATTCTGTTGAACAGTAACAGAGGAGTTGCACTTACAAGATCTAGCAGCCTTAAAAATACAAAATTGGTTATATTTAAAACTGATATAGACTAGCTAAAACACAGTTAAAGATAGGAAATCAAGCATAAAATATTCAACATCATTTGGTAATTGTAGACAATTCTTTTTAAAAGAACCTAACATAACACATTGTAAAGTAAATCGATTATACACCCTTCATAATTCTGTTATTAAATAAATTTATGAAATAAGCATTAAGCTTATACTGAACTGAGGTACAGATTTTTAGTGCAATGACATATTTTACAAATATAAGCAATGAAGGAATATGAAGTAAATGCACATCTCTACAAATACATGTTTAAACAAAGCAACGGAACAACGCTTTTATTGTTGTTCTTCATTTTGAAGTCACCAAGAATTATTCATGTTATAGTTTATTTTATATTAAACGTTGACTATTATTATGTTACAACTTAATTTTTATATTAAACGTTTGACTTTTATTATGTTACAACTTAATTTTCAATTTATATTCCTGATTTTATGTCGGATTCCGATATCTTAAACATTAATTTTTTTTTCATATTTAGCAATGAAATGAAATATCTATTTCATTTATATACCTTCTCATTTGTTCTTTTCCAAAATACAGCAAGAACATAAACTGCACATACTGGAGGTGCTAAAAAGCTAGTAATAGCTTGGATATAATGGAACAACTCCGAGATGTTCTGGATAATAGGAATCCAAATAATAGATACAACTACTAGGATGAGAACACAGCACCTGAAACAAATTAATGTCGACACAATATAAGCAAATTTCAGCCATCGACAGAATACAAAAAAATCCCTTTACATTATTTGCACAATACATCAAATATGATTATATGTTCTCGTGTACCAATTTCCAATATTGCTTTGTCCATCAAAGCTGCATAACAAAGACCTGACTACTTGAATTATAGTAAGAAAAATAGTAATGGTGGATTACATGATACCCCGCCACGTTTCACCAAATTTTGAAGTATCAAGGGGCATAACTCCAGAACCCCTTGGACCTCTGAACCCATATTCGAACCTGACCTGAGTTTTGTGGTGAACAAGTTACATACCAAGTTTGAAGACTGTATGTTATTCCGTTCAAAAGTTATCAGTCGGAAACCTTCGGGGACGGACAGACGGACGGACGGACACACGACTGAGGGTATCACATAATACCACGCCACTACGTGTGGCGGGGTATAAAAAATTATAAAAATCTTTTACGTGTTTATAATATACTAGTAGTTGATTTATTTTTACTAAAATTCATTACCGTACACAGTTTTTAAAAACTTTTAGACGAAAATGTTCTTCTTAGCTTCAAAACCAGATTTAAATGATGATTTTTGTAAATTTTTAAGAAAGTCTTTTTTATTACAGTGTGCTTTTTCGTTATTTATTCGTTCGATTCAAAAATTAGAAAACATGCCATCAATTGTTAACAAATTTATTTAATTTTTCTGTTTTAATTGTACTGTCTCCAGCTTCCTCATTTCTATATGTTTAATTTTCAGATAATAATTTGGAGAATATTTTAGTTAATGCATTCAATATAAATTATTGTATGAAATTTCATGACCTGTTTTGGCAAATTTACATTTATTTGTTGTTTAAAAACTTTGGTGTTTCGTTTTTATAAAACACTATTTATTCATTCATTAGTCCCCGAGGGTATTCACCAACCCAGTAGCCAGTACTTCGGTGCTGGTCAGTAAAGCGATTTTATTCAAAACTTGCATAATTTAACAAAAATCTTGTTTAAAACTAAGGAGTAGCTCTGTCCTTAGCGGATTTTGGCTTTTCTATTTAAAACCTATTTGGATTTTTTTTTCTATTTCAGCTTTCGCAAATATTTCGTTAAATATTCTGATTTGATCTGCACTGATGAGAATAAGATGTCGAAATCCGCATATGCAGAAACTGAATGAACAGTAACTTCGGTATTTTGTTATTTAGCATGACTACAAAACAGAGTAATCTCCCATATCCTACATTTAGTACTTTTATAGAAGACTTTGTACTTCAGGTACTTTCTTTATCGATTTATTTACACAGTTCCTCATTTCTTGATAAATTATAAATGGATAATGTGTTCATTACATAATAGTACATTACGTAACAAAAGGGGTGTTTGTAATGTATTGACCTTATAGCAATAGAATTAAAAAGAGAAAAAGATATTCTACCAAGTCAATGATAAAAATTGTGTATTTTATTCTGTTTATGGCTATATGTTCTTCTAAGAAGAAAAATATACAACATCCCAAAAAAGAAAGTAAAAGATCTTTACTTCATATCCAAGATATGGTTTGAAATCAGAATAACTATCCACCCCTTCTAGTAAATTTTATCCTGATAAATCGGACAATTAGACATTTTCACCACAAGCCGAAACCGAAACCAATTAATTTGAATAATATTCAACATTCAGAAGTGTTTCTGTGATATCAATCATACTTGTATAAGTCTTTGAACTATATAGGTTATACTTTTACAAAGTTTTCATTCTTTTCGAGGAGTAAGAATGTACGTCTAAGAGATAGTACAGCACATAATTCAACAATAGTGAAATGTTACATAAGTTTTGATGTTTTGATATTTAAATTATCTTTGTATGTATTGAGTGGCAATTGGGTGGCCGGATATATATTTAGATGCTGTAACATACGGATTAATTGATCCTACAGGTCCCTAGGAACAATAGTCTTTTAAAAGAGATTGCTATGCACTAGTAGGTTTATGGCAAGCCAAATTCGACAAAAATACGTGATTTATTAATATAAACAATTGATATTTAAAACAATTCATTTATAAATATTTATAATTCAATTGTCAATATTCATAATTCATTAACTAATATTTATAAATGGGGAAAAATATTATTATTATACTTAATTGCAAATTTCAATAAATGAATTATGAGTATTAATAAATGAGTTATAAATATCTGTAAATGATTTGCATATATAAATAAGTGAAATATAAATATTGATAAATGAAGTATAAATATTGAAAAATGAAGTATAAATATGAGAAATAAGCAGAAATCATAAATATTTATAATTTATCTATGAAAAACACATCTTTATAAATAAATTAACAATATTGATACAGTGTAGATTATTTGTTAATATAATTAATATTAATAGATGAATTATAAACATTTATAATGAATTGTTGATATTAATAAATGATTCAATAATCATTTACAAATATTAATAATTCATTTCTAAATATTTTTATTGAATCATAAATATTAATCATTGATTTACTAATATTGAAAATAATTTCATATCCTTCCTATTTATTTAAAAATATTCATACTTAAATTCTAAACATTTATTAAGTGAACAATTTCATATATCAGAATTGTTTAATTAATATTTATTATTCTTCCTTTTTTCGAAATCTTTATATTCATTTATAAATATTTATAATTCATTTATGAATAATAAGAATTCATTGATACTTTTTTATAATTAATTTATTAATATTAGTAATTGATTTTTCAATATTTACATTTCAATTACAAATATAAATAATTCTTTTCCAATTTTTCATATTGATAAATGAATGATTAATAATAATAATTGAATTCTAACTATTAATAATCAAATCATAAATATTTAAAAATGAAATGTACATATGACAAATTATTATGAATAATCGTAATTATCAATATTATTCTTAAATAATTAATCAAGTATTTGTGTCCTCTTTTGCTTGAATAATAAATATTAACAATTCATTATAAATGTTTATTATTAATCTGTTAATATTACGGATATAACCAAATGATTAATTAATATTCAGAATTCATTTATAAATATTAACAAATAAATTATAAATATTTACAATTTTTTTTAAATATCTATAATAAGTGATCTTTCTGATATTTAAAATCTATTTATAAATATTTAAACTTTATTCATCAATATCAATAGTTCATTTATTAATATTAGGAAATCATTCACAGATATTTATTATCCAATTATTAATATTAATAATTCATTTATTATTTCTTTTTATATTTACAATTCAATATGATATTAATAATTCTTTTTCCATTTATAAATAATAATTAATGAATTATGAATATTGACAATTAAATTATAAATATCTCGAAATGATTTTTTTAAATATTATTTTTTTTATATCAATAAATCACGTATTTTTTCCAATTGTGCTTGCAATAAACCTACTTATATCAATCTCTTAGAAAAAACTATTGTTCCTATGGACCTGTAGGATCAATTAATCCGTATGTTATAGCATCTTTATCAAGATTTCAGATATATATATCCGGCCACTCAATACATACGAAGACAATTTGAATATCAAAACATCAAAACTTATTCAAAATTTCACAAATGTTGAATTATGCGATGCATTATCGCTTACACGTATATTCTTACTCCTCGAAGAGAATAAAACTTTTTTAAAAGGGTAATCTATATAGTTCAAAGAATTATCAAACAATGATTTATAGCACGGAAACACTTTTAATGCTAAATATCATTCAAGTTAAATTGGTTTCGGTCCCGATTTCGGATTCGGTTTCGGATTCGGCTTATGGTGAAAATGTCTATTTAAAACCATAATAACACAACCAATGCAAATTTAACGAAATTAGATGTCATAATATTACTCTCTAAGATAGCATCTTATGGGCCCTTTTTCAAAATTTAAATACAATGGTTTATTTTATAATGACTAATACCCTCAATCCTTTGTTCTGTAAAAATATTTTGTGAATTTTGTTCTCCTTGTGTTCTGGGGCTATTTAAAAAACTTATTACAAATATTTCCCTAAAATCTACATGAATTGTTTAAGACTAGCAATTCATTGAATGATTGCTGATCGTCAACATAAATTGTCAAAATGTCAGAAGTTTAGCAATTTCCCAACCAGGTGCTATATTACTTGTAATTCTTATATAATAAAAAAAAGTACCATCCTAGGTGGCAAGATATATATAAATATCTATTTTTTAACCTAATTTTTGTATTATCATATCTTCAAGATAACTATACACAGCTCGTTCATAATATATTGAAACTGCTGGATTCAAAGCAGCCTTCCGAAGAAGCAACTAAACTGAATAGTTTATATATGTATGACATTTTAAAAACTTTGTTTGCTTTTAGTCAATAATTGTCCATGATCGGCAAATGTTGGAAAATTTGCGACGGCTAATGGTATTTTTAAAAATAATTAGTCGTTTCAAAATTTGCGAATCTCGTGTTAAACAAAAAAATTAACAGAAACATACATACATATTTTCAAGAAGGCAGCCAAAATTAGAAAAAATATATGTACCATTTTAAAGTGTAGAGCAGGTACATTGTTATGTATTCAAAATTTTACCGCATACGCATTAAAATAACTAAACGAAAAAAGTGGATAACATGAAACACCTTGCTGAAAATTATAAGTACATGCCACAATCTGCATAGGAACTACACAGGAAAAACACGAATAAGAGAAAAGAAAAACGTAAACAACGATAGTAACTCGGGACAGCCGGACTTGGTACCGGCACTAGCAAAAGCCAGCGGTAGGGTTAAACCGGTGTATGGGTACCCAAAACCTCCCCTTTATCTGTCCCGTTTAACTTTAGTTGGATAAACAAACGAATTAAACCCAATACAGGTAGGCTACTAACTCCATGACCACAATCTTGAAAGGAGAGAAAATGACAATACGTAATTTTGAAAGATGGGTCAAGGGGTGCTCGCCGCTGCACTGCCGGCTAGCTCAAGGAGCCTACTGGAAAAACACTGTCGCACAACAGAAGAAAAATCAAATTAAAAACCTCCCGGAGGGAGAATCACCAAGAATCCAAGAATCACCATATATTTCAGTAGACATCGGCAGTATCACTGAGATACCATTATGTGTGTAGAATTTAAAGGTCACTAGATCACAAATCTAGTAACCTTTAAATAAATAAACGAATGCATGCAGAGTATCTCGTCGGTATCCCCTATTACGTAAAGAATGTAAGTTACGTCCAAACCTCTCTGGATCTTTTTTTTTTTTGCATTTTTAACAGCAATTCCATAAAAACGAGGATTAGAAATACCCTTAGTAATTAAAAAGTCAATTGTTCAGAGAACAATTGCAAGGTCTTTCACCAGTTTTCACCATGATTACATACTTCGGTTTGATTTTGTTGTCTATTTCGGTCAAAAATGTTATGTAAGCAAAAGTTCTGACCTTTATTAGTCTTTTGCTCAACGGTTGCTAAGGATTTTTTTCGAAAAATAAGCTTGTTGCTAAGGATATGAAAGTCACTTCCGGTTGGCAATGTCATTTATTTCTTCTTTACAACATTACAAAACTTTTTGCATATGGTTGCTAATGGACTTTTATGGTTAATAAAGTTGTTGTTAAGGACCTTGACCTTTGACCTTGACCCCATTTCGTCGGCCATATTGAACTGAACATTTTATCTTCTTATAGTTTCATTGTATCATTAATAGTTTTTGAGATATTAGCAAAAAACCCTAAAATCGAACCTCGAAAAATGTTTTTTGGGCCATATCCAAACCAATGGTCCAAAAGTGTTGGACCCAATGAAATAAATGTAGATCTCAATGGTATTTATATTTTCTGTAATGTATTTAATCATCTATCTCTTTTCATTTTGGAGATTTTACCCCAAAAAAGACCAAAATTTGACTATGACCTTGACCTTTGACTTTGATGACCTTTGACCTTGGACTCAAATTGAAGGTCTCTTCTTACTGATCAATTTGATATGTAACTTGACTATTCTATCTGTAACGGTTTAAAAGTTATTCGCGAAAAACCGATTTACCGAAACGCGTCAAGGGCTATATCTCAAAAACGGTAAGTCGCAGAAGTTTCAAGTAAATGTATCAAATGTAGATCTCAATGAGAGGAGTATTTTTCCAATATAATGTTTTCAGAAATTTTTTATAGTTTTCGAGATATTCCGAAATTAAAAATTTAAACGGCGGCCATTTTGAAAATGGCGGGCAAAAAAATTTTTTTGACTCCAGATATATAATCAAGACCATGAAAGCTACCTGGAAACCAAGTTTTGTTTAAATCCGATAACTTTGAGAAATCGTCAAATTTAGGGGTCAAAAACGCGTAACCGGGGTCGCGACCCCAAAAAAATTTTTTTGCATCACAAATCATCCTGAGGATGAATCGAACATTTTCCCCCATTCAGAATTTTGATATCGGTTACGGTTTATGAGTAGATCTGAACACAAGATAAACAGTGACTGGGGAAATAACTCCGTTACTAAAAATAGATCGATATGTGGCCCTCGGCTTTGATGTCCCATTCCAAGACCGAATCACCACACCAAGTATCGAAGTGATATGTCGCGTAGTTTTTTGTCACTGAGGGTGGCGGAAAGAATAATAATAATAATAATAATAATCAGAAGCATTACTATAAGGTCTTTCACTGTGGTGAAAGACCTTAATAAGCTGTTTGCGAGAAACGCCATATTTAGATATAAAATGTTCATATCTAGTTTAAAACTTCTTAAATGTAATTAACAACTTATGAATCTGTAACCTTGTTGTAAGAGTTTGGCTGTGACATTGAAATCGTCAAGAGTAGAGCAAACGCGTGTGAATCGTACTAGTTGAGAAATATATTGAAATCCAAATCATCCCTTTAATCATATATTCCTATAAATGCCGAAATTACTGTAAAATTTATTTTTTGAAGATGGACATTTCAACTTATGTCTGTTCAGTGCAGAAAAAAAATCTAAATATTTAAAAACGAAAGATGTTTAAAAATCTGATATAGAACAAATAACCAAATGGGATTAAATAAAAAATCAGCTGAGGACATAGCTTTGCACGGCTGAGATATACCTTAGTTTTTAACAAAATTTTCTAAAAATAGATAGGCAAGTTTTCAAAAAAAATCTTTTTTGGTTAACACCGAGGTACTGACTACTGAGTTGACCCCAGGGGAATCAACCTTGTAATAAATTCACAACTTAATTTATTAAATGGATTCAAGTGGAAATTCTAGTTGTTTCAATGTCATACAACTCATTTGCAAAGGAAACCGGGACTCAGACATCACAAAAGTAAGTAAACACGGCAGCCATTTGTACTCACCGTCCAACAATCATGAGTTCAACATCTGATGCCTTCTTACGGATACGAAGCCAAATGTCTATTGTAAACAATGTACTACTGCTGTTGAATATAGATGTTAAAGATGATATAAGAGCTGACATCATTACTGCTAACATTAAACCTTTTAGTCCTGTAGGCATAATTCCTAACACTAAGGTTGGAAATGCTATGTTGGAACACCCAGCTTTTGATCCGCATATTTCTTCACATTTTACAGGGTCTCCACACGCCACTCTGTCTAATTGAATAAAAATAATGTGTTTCACTCAAATGCAGGCTTTTGTGAAAGCTTTTAAGCTATAATTTATCTGTGGGGATTGAGTTTGATATGAATTTCCCACTTGATTTCAACTTTATAATCTGTTCGATTTTTCATGCATTTACCGTAAAACAGAAAGGTTCCATCCATTTTTATTTATTTCAAATCATCTAAGTCAATTGAGGACGTAATAATAGGTAGTTTTTAGTATGTTCTAATTCTAATTTTCGCTCTATTGATTGATTGATTGAATATTGTTTAACGTCTACTCAGCAACGTTTCAGCTATATCAAGACGAGAACAAGTTTGTTAATAAATATTCGCTCTATTCAAGATGCATATTAAAACGCAAAAAGTAATAATTCGTCAAATTAACTCCATATATTTCTATAAATGATTTTTTTTCAAATATCAGTTTCAATTCGACACAATTTGACAAAAAAAAATATGACCACCAAAACAAAAAAGAATTCCTCTAATTAGAGAACAAATATCGACGAAATTTTTATCTGTTCATTGTAATATTAACGGAGATAATGCAATTCTCAATTGTATGAAATGAAATAAAATGTACCTGCTCTTAAGATCTCATATTGATAAAGATTTGAAGACAAATGTATCAGCAAAAATAAATTTAACTTTTTTTTTAAAAAAATCAGAAATTCAACCTATTAAACGAAAATGGTGATTATATTTACTTTTTTGGTCTACAATGTAATAGTATCTTAATTGGTTTAAATTTCTTACAGCTTAAAGTTGTGTTACCATAACCAAGCATAACCGAACGTTGAATTCCTGTAACGTATTGTATGGTAAACATTAACAAGCATTACTGAACAATTACAAAATGACTGGCTATAAAAGTAATTATCATAGCATATACCTAAATAAACAAAATTGTCGTAAAACCTGACCGTCTTCTAGTTTCAAGGAGGAAACTCAAACATCATAAGTTTTTTTAGACTTATTGTTTGGACTACTTTCTTCTGTAATGATTTTTGACTGCAGAGACTGATGGACTGATCTTGCACAGCTGCCTAAATAAATTGATACCTATCCCAAAAGGTGCAATCAGGGCATTTCTCAAGATGTTGTCATGGAAGCTCGAAAATTGAAAATGCTAAGATATGTACATAACTTTAAAGCGTATGATAAACTGATTGCTAGTCTAATAGTAACTGACGCTTTTGAAACAATGGAAAATGCTAGGGAATGTAATGTTTTTAGAATCGAATGAAACTTAACAGAAAGGTTGTGTAGCATATATATAACTGATTTCTAGTCATTTATTCTAATATTGAGGCTGTTATGGGAAAGGTTTGCAATATCCTGATTCTTGTGCATGTTACAGGCACATACACACAATCGTGGAAAAAAAAGCGATATGGAAAGCCGCGACATAAAAAGGAGCAAAAGTTATCACATAATACTGGTTCACTTCCATTTTTCCCAATTCAAACGTTATCAATTCAAATAAATAATTTTTTACCTGTGAACAATATTCTGGAAATCATCCCAGGAAATACCATTATCCAGAGTGGTAAAAACTTGAGATATCCCGCAAATATCGTCCCTGCTTTAGCATTTGACAGGTTCTTAGCTGCAAGAGCTCTTTGTACAATAACCTTTTGAAAAAACAGAAAATGAAAACTGAGATAATTAGAAAAATATTTGTGAGAGCACCCTCAACTGGGTTATAAATAAACTTATGGTGCCTAAGTTGTTTTAAAAGAACAACGCTGAACCATATACTCAATACCTGTTCTTGTTTCGGACAAATATTGTTCCAGCAGATTGAATTCGACCCTAGAATATCCCGATATAAATCACATGTAACAAAAAGCGTATTTAATACTCAATTTAACATTAAAGCAGGTTCAAATTTATAAAAAGGTCTTTCAAAATAGAGTGCTTTAACGATAAAAGGAATTCAAAAACCTCAAATCTACGGGATGTTTGTCAAAACATTACCTGGTCAGAGCACCAATACCACACTGAAGAGATAGTAAGTCCAAACATTATGCCTGGCCATGGTAAACTGTCATCATCAGGTGATCTCATCAGATGCATCGCGTTATCAGGAGGAATCCCACATTTTCTATACTTGTAACTTGCGTTTCCATAATTTTGTAACGTTGTATCGGGATATGCTTCAAAATATTTTTGTATCATTGCTTCATATCCACCAACTTCAATAAAACCTAGAAAGACAAATAAGGGTAATGAGGAAATAACCGTACAGATTTGTCAGGAGCAAGAATTCAAAGAGCAAAGAGACAAAGCAGATGCAAACCATCACTTCATGTTTAAAAAATAATCCACGGGAGTGTGAATATATGTTGATTTTACCACGGGTTGGCCCTTTATAGCAAATATTTTACCCCGAGCGTATGCGAGGGGTAAAATATAGGCATAAAGGGCAAACCCGTGTTAAAATCAACATATATTCACGCTCCCGTGAATTATTTCTTAAATATTGAGTTTTACAAATGTACAGTTTTACAATTATTTCGATTCTAATATGACATTTACAGGGTACAGAAAAGATGAAATCGTCATTATAGTTGAAATAGCCATTTTACCCCGTAAAGTATGACGTATTGTTCTATGACGCTGCAAAAACTGTCGTCAAACTGTCTATGACGTTATCAAAAGTACCGTCGATTGTCATGACAATACCCATATATGCGGATCTTACCACGGTAATGGACACAAGGCGATTAAAGGACGTCATATTAGAATCCTGATTTGGTACTAACATTTAAAAAAGAAATGATGGTTTACATCGGTTTTATCATCTCCCTTTCATTGTGGTAGTGTCTGGTACCAACTCTTCACCAACTTCTTTTATCGTAGACCATGAAAAAAATGTTCATCCCAATACTCAGTAAAGACCAATCTTTTCTCCAGTTTCTAGCCAATTTAAACACCTCCTGATAGATTAGTTATCGAAATAATAATCAACACATGTGTAAATTTGATCTCAGTTGGCGATTGGTCAATCAAGTAAATGTCTCGTGTCAGTTTCTAGAAATAGTGCAACCGGATGTTAATGAAATTAACAGCTGCATCATTGTCTAGCGAAATGGTGTTTGCATTTTTTTATTGAGATAACTCAATTTATCGATAATATGACATTTTTATCAAAAATATTATACTCAACATCCCTTTCAATGAATGGCGCAATGATTCACAAAGCAACAATGATAGCAACAAAATGGCGGCATATTTGAGACTGGAAACTACGGAGAGCACTTTACTTCAAATAAATTGAGTAGGAATTAGAAAAACAATCTGTAACATTGTTTTTCGGTTTATTTAGATAATTTCTCACATCTCGATAGTTAAATTTTCATATTTTAAAGTTCTCGGTAAATATCGGACTTTAAAATGTGAAAGTTTAACTATCTCGATGTAAGAAATAAACTGAAAACAATGTTAGAGGCTATATAACACAGTTAAAACCTATTTGTTTTTAATTTTTCCAAAAGGCACTGATATCTACAGGGGGACATTTGAATCCTCGTAAAACTCGTAGTTTTGGAAGCAGTGGTTTATAACCGGTCATTAAGATAACTTGGCTGGATAAGAAAGTAAAATTTATTTGTACAAGCTTTCGCGTAACGAATCAGTTGTGATTGTACAATGATTGTAAGCATTAGATATAGCAAAATTACTCTCCACGCTAAAAGAAATTGATAATTTTGAAATTAAAGTCATCCCTTCAGCCTTAAGATATAGTCGATCTATGATATCTCAAACAATAAAAAGTAAATACTTTTAAAGTAGCGTTTTAACGTCAAGGTCACGCTTTTATGGACTGGCATAGAAAGATCATCAAAACTGAATTGATATTTGATTAATCGGTGATTTTTTATCAGGTCACACAATCCATATTTTGTCGATAAAGGAAAATCAGGGTTAGCTTGTCCATCAAATATTGTCATAAAGTATTTCAACAGAAAATTCCGACGTAACAACTTTTCCTAAATCTGAGCCGATATCATACTAATATTTGGCTTCCTATTTCGGTAATTTTGGTTATGAGTACTTCTTTCCTGACAATTTTTTGGATCATGGCTTTCCATATTATTTTATTCTAATGCTGTTGATGAGAGGTTAATCTTTGAAACACGTGTACAGCATAACAAAATTTACTGTTTATTATGGAAGCTTGGTATTTTTGTATTTGTATACTAATATGGTCAAAAAAGAAGTTGGTAACTTTAAGAGTCCTTAAATTAACAAACAAGTCAACTTACTCAATATCATCATAATGAAGGCACCAATTATCATAATTACAACCTGGATAAAATCAGTCCATATGACAGCAGTTAGACCACCTGAAAATACGGAATGGCGAATTAGTTGTTCCTCAAAAGTTAATGATTTCAGATTTTATCCTGTGAAAGAATTATCATTACAATCATAAGAAAAATAATAAATGCCAACTTAATTTTATATGCGCGGATCCAGGAAATTTAAAAAAAAGGGGGGGTTCCGATAAAGAAGTGAAAGGAAATTTTGGGGGTATTTCTTAGTAAAATATCAGGTTATTCATTTAAAGATACATGAATGTCCAAAAAATTGGGGGTCCAACCCCCGGAACACCCCCCCTTTAGATCCGCCAATGTAAAATAAAAAACGAAAATTGAATGTTTCACTATAAAGAATGTGTTGTAGTTTTGTTGCAATTATTTTGTTGTGTTATAAAATCTTTGATTTTGTATCACCGGTGGACCCAGTCTTCGAAAAAAGGGGGTTCTGATGGGATTCCAGAAAAGGGTTTTTTAACAATTTTTGTCATTTTTTCCCTAAATTCTACACTAAACATATTTTTTTTTCAGAAAAGGGGATTCGGGTCCCTGGAACCCTCCCCTGGATCTGCCAATAGGTATAGACCGGGATAAAAGCAAATCAAATGTGAAATATAAATTAATGATCAGAGAGGTACAAATAGAATTATGACGGTAACATTATTATTTTCTGTTTTTATATGTAGAGTTATATACGTATCGAATAATGTATATAGAATATTAAATGGGTAAATCCGTATTACATGCTGTATCAACCCGAGACGTCAATATCATCCCGAAGGCTTGCCTGAGTGATGATATTGGTCGAGGGTTGCTACAGCATGTACTACGGATTTACCCATGTCATATACTGTTTATCATATATTTGAAAAAGAACAAAGGTCTTAGTAGTTTTCTAATCAAAATAAGACGTGACCTTTGATACAGATTTTTTAGGTGTGTAATAAAGGGTAGCAGCCGTGACTGATATCGATATCATCACGGGGTGAAGATACAGGACGAAACATGACGTCTGTATTACACATGCAGGATTCTTTTATTTATAACTAAATATATGATAAATACATATACCTACCAGATATCGTGAACAGAGCTGCAATAGCTAGTAGGATTATTACAGCGATATACAGGTTCAAGTCTTTGAACGCCTGCGTAATAAACAGGGCCCCAGAATACAAATCTGCCTACAAATTAGAATTGAAATTTAAAAACATAGCTTGAATTATTATTGTTATTTTATATCAAAAATCGATAATTCATTCTGAAATTATGATTCAATTCAATACATCAGAGAACGGATACAGAAGCAAAAAGGATAGAGAGGAAAACCAAAAAAACACGACAAATTGAATTGTAATAAGAATTGAAACAACAAGACAAAAAAGTAAACAAAACTGAACAAGAATTCCACAAAACTAAAGCATTAGCAATGCGAAATCCTACAAAAGTGTAGGTATCATCCGATGCTCGGGAAGGGTAAGAAATACTGTAAACGTATTAATTTTCGTGGATGCCTATTTTCGCGGTTTATGAAAGACTGACATATTTGCAGGTATCAATTTTCACGGTTTTCAACGTTAAAAAGTCTTTTTCTACACAAAAAGTTATTTTCACGGGTACTATTTTTCGCGTTCCAGAGCCAACCGCGAAAATAGCGAAAATTAGTACACCAATTAAAAAAAAATTAATACGTTTACGAACGTTTGCAGTATATTTTTTCATCATAGCTTCTGGAAAATTTATGGTAGATGCCTTAAAACTTAATATGATTTTCACAATCATAGTACACAGAGTTCTTCTTTCTTGTCATCTTGCTAAGAAGCATGTTAGTAAGCAATGGAAAACTCTCGGCTCTTATAAAATCTACCTCTACAATATTTTCTAATTTGTGGTTTCGTCTGTGCATACAAAAGGGAGCTCCTCCTCTACAACAGATCCATTCCTGATATTTGCGCGATAAGAATACTTTAGGAATACTGTGCATTATTTTTAAGACAAAAACAAACTATTTTTTCTAAATGCCGTCGGATAAACATTTCGACAAATAAAAACTCTACTCAATTTTAAACTGACAAAAAAAATACTCACCGATAGTTTTGTAAACACATATAACAGAAGTGCCAGAACTGAAAGATATACTCTGATTCGTTGGCCACCAAATCTTTTCCGCAAGTATTCTGGCATTGTAAACACCTATAAAAATGATTATTTACAACTAACAAGCGGTGTTTGGCTTAGGACAACAGAAAGTAATTGAAGCAAAAGGAAAAATTCATTAGATATTTATAACTCCGAAAGAAACATAATTGTATATTGTTATGATTGTTTAACATATATTAAGCAAGATGTTCCAATCTTTCCTAAGCTGTCATTTTACTTCTTCAACAGCATAGTGTAACAAGTTGACGACATTCTACTGGGCTAGGCCTGGCTCATGATTCCTCCTCTTTACTAGCATACTTGACTTTTTGTCTATTAAAATAAAAATTTAATCTAAAAAAAGCCTACTCGACTTGATCCTGGCGACGATTTTGACTTTGATGGTATTATTTCTTAAATGCCGTGTAGTGTATCCGATGACTTGCTTTGCAGACGCAATGGTCTCAGTGCTTAAGGTAGTACTGGGCAGCAGGTTTGTTCCTGTCCTAAGTCAGGAAATTTATAAAGCCTTTGTGTGTCTTGTCTGTTTTCTAGTTAGTTTACTTTATGTCTGTAGGAGTCTAGGATGATGTTTATTTCGCTGAACTTGATTACTCTTTATTTAGGGGCCGACTCCAACCTGCCGTCGGGAGTGGGGTTTCCCCACCGTTCATTGAAGATCTTATGGTGGCTTTGAGTTGTTATAACTCCCCTTTGGGTCGTTGTCTCTTTGACACATTCTCCGTTTCCCTTCTTTTATCTATTGAGCATCTGACCAAAATGGATAAAGCTATGGGAATATTGGCGAAATGATTTTTGATGCCTTCTTATAGTAAATTTGATCAAATATTAATCTTTTATTAGGTAACTATATAGAATATTGAAGCCTTTCAGGAAACTTCTGTTCTATTAAGGGGATAATTTCAATTAAAAAAAGCAGTTTTTCGCAATTAATTCAAAAATAATTTCGATGACCCCTAAATTTTTTCGTGCGAATTGAAAGCAAGTATTTTAGCTAATTACATTTTTTTATATTCTACCTGACGTAACAAAAATTAATTTAAATTAGGTTAAATTCGCTTATTTTCCTTTCATTTCAACCAAAAAAGCTGATTTTTACAGGACAGATTTTATGCTTGAATGGCCGGTATTTTATTTTTGTATGCTCTAATAACAAAGAGTAATACTGGAAATATCAGAAAACTCTTTTCGACAGATTTAAGACCACCGTACCTCCTCGAGTGAAAAGGCATTCTTCTACGTCTGTGCAGAAAAGCAAAACACGACGAAACCGAGTGCAAATCATAACGTATGGCGGGTTATTTTCGCGGGTAAAAAAAAATCGCGAATTTTAGTGAAAAAAGTATTCCAAAAATTTAAGCGTTTTAAATTTTCGCGGATTATCAAAGGTACTATATATATCATAATAACACATAAAATTTTCGCGGAATTTATTTTCGCGATTTAAGTCCATCCGCGAAAATACGCGAAAATAAAAACCCCACGAAAATTTCTCGCTATACGGTAATAGAGTAAGCTCGCGATTTTTATTTCTTATCCTTATTTTGTCAGTGTTGCCGAATTAATATATTCACATCAAAAAAACGATCCCAAGTTTAACTGGTCCTTAACCAATAGGCTTATAACAGCAATTGGCTACATTTTTAAAATTCTGCCCTTGCTTGATAACATAGTATACAGTAGTGTCGGCATCTATGTCTCTTTTATTAACATTTTATAGAGGACGTTATGCATATAAATTTTGAATTGTACATTATATTGTAGTTTAAGAGACAAACGATTGTTTTGTGTTTTAAATGTATCCCAGAAAATGTTTTGTTTTTGAAATTGTCATAATTTAAACGTAACTGCAAAAACCCTGCAATATTTTAAAATATCTGTAAAATAATTTTATAATACCCAAATAGAAATAAAAAAAATGAATTAACTTTCATTTGCCTATTGATTATAATTAAAATGCCTTGTCTCCAACTAGTTTTATCGTCTCCTATAACTCTGTATAGTGTGGCTATTGTATTTTATGCTTTATGCTTATATATATATATATATATATATATATATATAGTGTACAAAAGGTAGATGGGCAATAAAATATGCAATCACGTCTTCATGGATTTGACATTACCAGTTTGACTTTACCCTGGATTGACTCACTGATGGCGCTAGTGGAGCATGGCATGCTTACCCTTCCGGAGCACCTGATGTCACTCCCGTTTTGCATGGGAGGTCAAACTATGAGTGCCTTAGTTCTGAATGCCGTCTTTTTATTTCCGTTCCTTGTTGCTATCTTGCGTCCTTGTTTTGTCTTTGTTATTTTTCTATGGTCCCGTTTTTGCCATGTCTTTGGACTCTGATTTTTGTAATCATCACTTCCCTTGTTCCTTCGGTATTCTACTGTCGTTGTTTTCTAATCGAATTTGATAAAATGACAAGTGTGTTACGAAGGGATATGGCATGAATGGATTGTGTCGACATGTCATAATTTTAACACTTACTCCAGCTGCTGTATATACCGGAACAAAAAGCCATCCTAGAACCATTAAAATAAATATCGCCTAAAATTAAAAGAAAATTTATCAAACAAATGAATTTCAATACCACTGAGAATGAGCATAGAGAAAAGAAAATAATGCATAATGTGGTTATCCTGCAATAAACAAGAATTTGGACCATCCTTTACAGTGTTCTCCAGTGACGTGTATGTTTTTTCAGTACGTCATCGTTATACAAATATTGAAAAACTAAATACAACAAAAACGGTAAAATTGTGTTAATACTCCAGATGTAAGATGATTCTAGTCAATTGTCTTCGCTAAAGAGCAGGCGATGATATACTAGAGGGGGTGCTCACCCTTTTTCGGGATACCGGTATGGGACGTTTTTGGCTAGGAAACTCGGGATATCTGTAATTTATCTTGTTCATATTTGTATGTGTGTGTGTCTTCAATTTTTTTTTTCTGTGCCGTACTCATGCTATATCTATGTTCCTTTGTTTCCATTGTCCTTGGATAATTCGTTTTAGATTGACGGTTCGATTCTCACTTACTTTAAGCCCGGGATTTCGGGAGTAAAATGCAGTGGGAATCGGAATTTTATAAATTTATATTCTCTTTATGTTCGGGGTTTTGGAATTTAGAAAAGATTAATTTTAGAATCCGGGATGAGACCCCCTCCATTCCCTCCTGATACTGAGTAACTTACGTTTAACTCGAATACTGCTATACCAATACCACTTGCAGCTCCTGATCCGGCCAGACCAACAAAATGTCCGCTAC
The DNA here is from genome assembly GCA_002080025.1 of Modiolus philippinarum. Taxonomy (NCBI): domain Eukaryota; kingdom Metazoa; phylum Mollusca; class Bivalvia; order Mytilida; family Modiolidae; genus Modiolus; species Modiolus philippinarum. The sequence continues at coordinate 104,378 of MJUU01030904.1, forward strand.
CAATATTACTTGCGAATAGTGAAGCACCAACCTATCAATACATTGCATTCATATATATTAATATACAGATTCAAATTATATAAAATAGATTATTATATAGATTGCGATGAAAGATTGAAATTTCTCAGTGAAAGAAAAGTGATAATTAACTGTGAAATTATTTTCCATAATTTCACTCTAGGAAGTGACGTCACAATAGACGTTGTCAACGTTGTTGTTAAGTATACGTCGCAGCGGATTAACATAGAAAACGTAGATCACACAATGAATCTTAAATTAAACCGCTATATTTTATGTGAAAAGGTCTATATAATAAAAACAATAACTAATCCGGGATTCTGATTATCGAAAATATTCAACTCATGATCGAAAAACTTTGTAATTCACTCATGCGCTGCGCGCATTCGTGAATTACTGCGTTATTCGATCATTCGATGAATATTTTGCGATAATCAGAATCTCGGATTAGTTATAGTATAATAAACATGTGAACGTACATGTAAGTAAATAAAAATTGCATGTCTAGCACGTATCGATGAATCTACACTTGGTGTGCATGGATGTGCTTTGACTAGTTTGCAATGGAACTCCCTTTTTTACGCTACTAATTTCTATCTTGGAACCTGCAAATCGGGGTTATAACAACATTACCGAACAGAGTTGTCAAGAGCCAAAGTTTATGAGACAAAAAGACAAATCAGGTGGAAACCACCGGAAAATTGTCGACCGCAATAGTTGATGCAGTCATTTTCAAAGAAATTGTGGGTTTTAAGGAGCAGAAAACCTCCACTTTAAAGAAGATCAAAGAATGTTTACTCTGAATCTTACGTTATATTTTCAGCAGTTTTTTCTTTGATGCAAGACAAGTACAATGACGAGGGGTGCACAAACAGAACAGAGAGGGAAAGGAAAAAGAGTTAACAGTGCCTATGTAATACACACAGAGATAATGCAGAGTAACAAAATGGAGTACAACATCAAAAACAATTCAAATAGAAATATATGTCAAAAAAATTACCGTGCCTAGTCCAAACTTAAACTAGAAGAATTGTGAGCAAAGCGCACAAAATATATACCCCGTTCCACCAAAAAAGATCAAATCCAAATTTCAAATAGATGGTGCACAATGGCAATGTGTACTGAAGATTCTGTGAAAGTTTCATCGAATTTCACCAAGTGGTCTAGGAAGAGTTGTGGCCACAAATTGTGTACCGTAGCGCGGACGGAATAACGAACGAATGGAAGGACGGACGGACGGACGAACGAACGAACGAACACCATGATCACTAAAGCGGGGTAAAATAATTTGGAGAGATTTATGTCATTCAGTCTTCAATATATTTTCTTCTAACATGTCATTGCATACATCATGTCCATTTAAGATAAATAGATCAGTTATGTACAAACCTGCGGGATAATAGATTGTAAGATGTCGTTTGCCCCTTTGAATGAAATATACTTTGTAAAATAGCAGTAATCTTCAAAAAATATTCTTGTAAAACCGTAATTTTATTAGATTTTTCTGAATATGGGCTTTTGGATACAATGACTTGAAGATATTATATGTATACTGGACTCTTACTGATACTGCAAATGTCTACTGAAATACATGATGATTCTTAACCAAATTTCTTCGGTAGTGCGAAATTGTTAAACCAGTATACTACGCTCCCTGAGCTAGCCGGAAGATTCGTGGCGTGGATTCGGTGATCTATCTTTCAAAAAGCGTTTTTTTTTTTTTGGTTTTTTTTCCTGTTATATTTTTTTCAAGATGGGGATCTTAAAGTTAGTAGTCTAACTTTTTTGGTTGTTATTTGAGCAATGAGTTGATATGGAGTAAATGCGCATGAGACAAAGTCTCTACAAATATATGGTAAAACAAAGCAATGGAACAACGCTTTTATATCTGTTCTTCATCTTGAAGTCATCAGGAGGCCTTCAACAGTGAGTTTTGCTCATAGCGAACAGTGAATTCAAGACGGCCCCTAGCACCGGTTTGAGCGTAATTCATTACTAATTGTCGAGAAACGCCACATTCATGCTCTTCATTTTTTGTAGGTTTATTTTTAACACGATATATATAGAAAGAAGAAGTTTGGGTACTCATAAACCGGTCTCAACCCACCGCTTGCTAGTACTTGTACCAAGTCCAGCTATCTCTAGTTCGTATCGTAATTTACATTTGTCTTTCAGTCTTTCATTTGTGTTTTTCTTGTGAAGTGCGGGTTGTTGCATGTAACTGTATTTTTCAGTCATTGCCGTTTCCTGTTACATTTTTTATTCAATTCATCTTGAATAATAGCAACTGATTAAAATTTTCATATCAATTTGTATATACGGTTCTAGTGTGATATCCTTTTTTCGAGCAGGACTATAACATGTCCATCAAACATACATTTTTCAAGGTAATGTTTTTCAAAATTGAATATTACAAAACTTTCAGCTTACACTTGATACACTGATCACAGTAAAGCATAATTCATCCAGTAAGAATTCATTAGTAGCAAAGCAATCGTCTACCAAAAATGTGTTGACGAAGAAACAATTCTTTTTGAACTAGTTTCGGAAATGAGAAGAGAAAATGTTGTTATTCCCACTATCGGAAAATGAAGTATATTAGAGCAAAAACAACAAAAAGAGAGAATCGAACCCTTGTGAAGATTTAAATGGTTGTCTTTACATTTTTAGTGTGTAACTTAACTAAAACACCTTTCTCCTGCGTAAATGCTAATAATATCAATTATAGCTAATTTGCTTGATTTTCAATTGTTCCTGAGCGACGATAATTCTATTATCACTGCACTGCCCTGATATGAACATATTAAATTTCTATGGAACGTTAGCAACAGCGTATTAATATCACATCGCGTGACGTCTCGTGAAAAAAATAATCCCATCAAAGAAAGCACTAAAAATTACATGTTTAACCAAAAAAATATTTCGCTAGAAAAAGAATATATCTAATTTTATATATATAAATAACAAAATTAGCGATAAAAACACTATTAGTAATTTGTTTTGCTCGGATGGATTTCTCAGCTCGTATTGCATCTCTTGCTTCACACTCGATGCAATACAAGCTGAGAATTCCATACTCGCAAAACAAATTACTAATAGTATATAAATAACAATAACGAACTAGAAAACATTGCACTGAACCTAGTTATAATAGGCATTATTTTCGGTTTGGAGTTTATTCAGATATAATCGAATAAAAGTTACTCCCTGTCATGGCAATACATTATGCAACTGCATAAGTACTGGGTTTTATTGAATTGTACCTGCAGTGGGTGAATCAGTACAAACATGCACTAAAATAAACACATCAAGTAAAACACAAATGTTACAATACATGTAAACCTTTTGATCTGACGCTATCAACGATTCAGTACAATAAATATTGTATATTTGATAAATGAAATAAAGAAATCTCATATACTGCATGTGTAAATACATGCGAAAAATAGCAATATTGGTTTTACTGATTTATACTTTAAAATCAAAGTTCAACCACAGTAAGCTCCAAGATATTTTAGAAAACGATTACATAACTTATTTACAATTTAATAATACAGTTTCTTTAGCAGGATAAATTTCGCGCAGAAGTTGCACAACAAATTGTGGAGCAGGAAAAACAAAGATCTTTTTGCATTAATTGAGACATTAAAGGAATACGACGCTGATTAATTTGTAGTTAAAGATTGCCTGTCACACACCAAAATTCCCAAACTGTCTTTATAAATCCTTTCTCAATGAATTTATATATTTCTAACTGTGTAGTAGTGTTTAAGAATCTGTTTTAACAAACAATTATTATGAGCAGTGACGAGCCGAAGGAATGATAATTAAAACAAGTGGTTAAAAAGGCCAATTTCGGGATTGCGCAAAACAAGCAACGTAAACAGACAGGCCAAACTAACCATCGAAACACAAAATGAGAAGTACTGGCATATTGAATTTCGAGTTATAGATACAGTTGGGTGCAGTCATAACCTCTTACAAAGTTAAAGTAAGTGAGAACCGAACCGTCAATCTAAAAGCGAACAATCCAAGGACAATGGCAACACCAGAAACAAAAAAGGCAGAAAAAAACAGAGACACAACATGGGTACAGCACAGAAAAGAAAAATGAAGACACTCACACACAAAGATGAACAACACGGACCCAATATAAAACCATGGGTGAGATCAGGTGCACCGGTAGAGTCAGCATCTCCTGCTTCTTATAAGACACCCGCCGTGTTGAACATGTCAAATCCGGTAGTAAAGTCAAATTCGATAGAGGAAACAACAATTAAGCTTAACTTAGAACTGTTCTAATGACTGCTCTAAGTTAACTTAGAACTGTTCTAGAACAGTTCTAGAGCTGCTCTAGAAAAGTGTTCTAAAAACAGTCATTGTCAAGAACTGTTCTAAAAGCAGTCATTTTCAAGAAGTGTTCTAAAAGCAGTCATAGAGTAGAACTGTTCTAAAAGCAGTCATCGAGTAGAACTATTCTAAAAACGGTCATAACCTGTTCTAAAAGCAGTCATGGTCTTCCGTATGACTGCTTTCAGAACTGTTCTAAGTTAACTTAGAAAATGACCGTTTTTATGACCAATTTCAGAATTGCTCTGTCTTATGACAACTTTTAGAACTGCTCTATTTTATGACTGCTTTTAGAACTGTTCTAAGTTAACTTAGAAAATGACCGTTTTATGACCGTTTCTAGAACTCTAATTTAACTTCAAGCTAACTTAGAATTGTTTCTAAGTTAACTTGGAGTTAACTTGGATGAGAGGTTATGACTGCACCCAACTGTAGATGATATGACAATCGATTTAAAAGTTTATGAAACTGCAAGCGCCGGTTTCAGTTTCGGGTGTTACTTTCGGACTTTTGCAAATGTGAGCTGCATGAAACTGCAAACACCGGTTTCAGTTTCCGGTGTTACTTTCGGACTAATGAAAATACGAGATGCATTCCGATACGAATTAAATAACGAAACACAAAAGTTAGAATTATCTTTTCATAATAACATAAACACGGATAGTTTTTACTAAAGTACATGAGTCAATAATGATATTATTTGCAATGTACTTTGCATGTAAAACATGCATATTTAATTAAAATACATGGAAGCCATTTACTAGATATCATTTTTGTAATCAACACATCGGTAGGTAATTATTTCTTAAGGTTTTTAATAAACAAAAACATGGCATTAATAATGGGCTTGTTTTCCCATTTTTCTATTTCAGTTATCAATTTATATATCTTAAATATCGGTCTATGTACCAGGAAGTCACAGGGAAGGAGAATTGTTGTGTAACCGTACCAGATTCGCTATTTATGTGCACAATAATATTTGTACTGGGATGTCATTAAATGTAATCAGATATCCTGCATTAATTCTCCCTTTTCATAATCTAGGGTCCAATTCCTGACCCCCCCCACCTGAATTATTACAAACTTTAATTGTACCTTGACCATAGGGTCATGGAACAAATAAGGTATAACCCATCGGGCATGCCCCCTCAGGGTTATATTTACTACGAATAATGCACTTACGTTTTGCAGGGGACCTTAATTTATAGACGAGAAGTAGCCGGAAACAAAACTTGACCCTTCTTTAAATAGTGGGGACTGCTTTATTTAAAATGTATGTTGCACAGGTAGAATGAGATTATTTGAAATAAAGAAATCTGTCCTTTGAATTCTTAACTTATAAAAAGATTATATTATTACGGGTAAGATATACCATGCGGGATAAACACAATTTCAACTTCTGATATTGCTTTATTTGATCTTATTTGACGCATTCTTTGTTTTGCTTTCTTTTTCTTTCTTTTTTTTTTCATTTCTTTTTTTTTCATAAACAATAAAGGGGTTGTAGTAAATGCACATGATACAACGTTTCCACAAACACAGGGCAAAACAAAGCAACGGACCAACGCTCTTATTGTTCTTCTTCATCTTGAATTCACCGCGAGGCCTTTAACAATAAGCTTTGCTCACACTTCACAATAAGTTCAAGACACCCACACCATCGGTCAGAGCGGAACCCATCGCGAAATGTCGAGCAAAGCCACAACCATGTATCCTTCTTGTCATGTATGGGAGGTTGTCTTCAAACATAAAAAGCCATTGCTAATGATGGCTTTGTTGAGTGTTTGAAGTTTTGTGGTTCGAGTCGGTGGCTAAATTTAAAGTCTCGTGACAACGTAATGAAAAAAACATGATTCGCAGTATGAATTCTTTGTACAACAGAGCAAAAATTCAATCAATAAAGATAAAGCAGTCTTGTAATATTTTTTTTATTATATTTAAAACATTATAAAAAAACTGCATTTTGAAAAACCAAGAGCGGGTGAATTTTATTTTTTACTTTTTATCATTGATATAGAAAAAAAATATATCATAAAATGACGAATAAATTAGCAAAATGCACTAGTGTTGAGTGTTATGTTTGCATGTATTGTTGATGTCTTGTGTCCTTGTTCATTGTTTTTCAGTTTTCTAGGTCTTTGTCTTGTCTCTGAACTTAAATTATGTAATGAACGTATATTTTGTACCATCTGCACGTTTCTATGATTTTCAAACTATGTTTTGACTTACCGGGATCCAGTGCATTGATCTTCCGGCTAAAAAATAGCCTTTGACACTTCCTCTGTTCCGACATGACGACTGTAATAAGAAAATAAAACACACATTTTACTTCTTTTTAGTTGAAAATAGCTATGACTGACTAAATTCTGAAGTTATTCTGAATTTAGTGTGTACAGATGACAATTTTTAACAGCTTTTGTCGCATCAGTGCAAATCTAATCGACACAAAAGAGTGCACTGGGCTGGCAAGATCAGTTACCTGCACAAGATCGATGATTCTCTCTGGTACTCTGACTTCCTCCACCACTTAAACTAAGCGCCATGATAAAGCTGAAATACTGAACGTGGCAAACAAAGCAGATCCAAGGAAACAATTTGGAAGACCATAAACCGAAACATGTTTTCTACTTAGTTTACTTTGTGTCTATATGAGTCACGGGGGGTCACTTCAGGTGGAATTGTGTACAGGCCTGCCGCTGGCATTTTGAAAATACCCCCCTTTCATATTGTTCAACCAACAAAATACTGACCCATTCATATACATGGTTGTAGTAAATTTCAAAAATAATTCAATTGTATAGTAAAAATGTGTAATTGGAGTCAAAAAACCATTAATTTCACAGCAGCAATGTTCTTAAACATAAAAAAAAATAATGATAAAAACTTGATTAATATCAGCAGCCAGTAGAGATGCTGGCCATTTGAGGTTAATCTACGACCTATCTATATATATGATGTCAAAAATTGCTACCAATTCATATAGTTGACAACTGCAAATAGTATGCAGACCCATTCCAGCGGCACGTCTGTATATACCTCTCTATAGGAAGTGCCCCCCCCCCCCGATAGGAGTGTAGGATGATGTTTATTACGCTGAACTTGATTACCCTTTATTTTTGGGCCGACCCGACCTGCCGTTGGTGTGGGGTTTCCTCACCTTATGGTGGCTTGGGTTGTTATTACCCTTTTGGGGTCGTTGTCTCTTTGACACATTCCCCGTTTCCCTTTTTTGTTTCTATTTAAAGCTGTTGTTGAACAAAAAGACATCAAAATCGAAATTAGAATAAGTAATGAAGGGATATTGAGTAAATGGACATGAGTCAAAGTCTTACAAATACATGGTATAAAGCATTAGAACAACGCTTTTATTGTTGTTCTTCATCTTGAAGTCACCCTAAGGCTTTCAACAATGAGCGTTGCTCATACCTCATAGTAAGTTCAAGTCAGCCTTTAGCACAGGTTAGAGCGGAATTCATTTTTAATTGTGCAGCAACGCTACGTCCATGCTCTTCATTATCCATGAATGCGGTATTGTCAACAAACATTGAATTAACTAGCAAAATGTTCTTACAGTCGCTTTTATCCGTTGCCCGACAAAAAGACTTAACAGAAGACAGTCACAACAACCATGGAACACTAATCGATTGAAATATTCTCTCAAGAATGAGTACATCATAACTGAAATGTATATTGAGCAAAAATCTCTCGCACGGGGAATCTTTTTACGGATTTTCTATTTTATTCAGATATTTGTGGAGATGTGAATGATTATAGGTGTAAAACACATTTTTGTTGTATCCATGGGATATGTACAATACATTGATTTGTCCCATATAAAATTTCGTATGATAATTTATGCTAATCATTATGTTTGATGTTGACATGAATTGAATCATCTACTTATAGGTAAATGTTTACTCTTTGACATTGAATTTTGTACAGTATCTAAATATATGGCTATTGTCGGCAAATATTTAGAAGTCGGGTTATTCTCGTCGCATATACTGCATTACTTTTATCGGATAATCTAACTGCTTTCAAAATCGAATAATCTGACTGCTATCGAAATCTTTATAGTTTTTTTTTTTTTTTTTTTTTTATGTATCCCGTAGTTTTACTGTTGTGCTTATGCTTCTTTTAAGTAAAAGGGTCAGCGCAATACGGAAGAGGCGGGTCTGACTCATTCCACACACAGCGGCAGTAAATCATGCACGGACATATATGCGTATTTTCATTAAACTTCAAACTAGTCAAAAAGCTGGTATTGATTATTACTTGTACATTTTACATAATCTGTAAATGAAGAAAAAAACTAAAGATTGAAAGATTTAAAGCTAGTATTTTGCATGATAGATTTTAGATGGGGAGACTTAATTTTTTTTCTCGTTAAATTTATTATATATCATTTATAATCCTCTGTAGTTTTGTTGCAGTGATGCGTAAATACTTGTATTTGTTAAATTTAAAGAGATTCTTGCAGTCATATGATAATTCAAGTTGGAAATTGTTTACCTCACAATAAACGAATTGAATTGTAATGCAACGGATCAATATTTAATTCTGTGCTTTACGGTAAATGCCAAAACAAACTATTAAAAAAATAAAGATAAAATAACTACATCAGACCTACTAATTAATATAGTATATTTAGTTTTTGGAAAAGTCATTCGTCATTCTCTATCCCGAGTTGATTATAGTTGAGAATAGACCATATCCGAGATCTGGTATTTAGATTCACCATTTTTTGCTTGTTCGCCCTAAATCACAACCTTGTCCGCCCATGTGATCAAGAGTGTACTGCAAAACATAATTTCATGGCGTTCTAGGCTTTATGACGGTACGTTTTCTATTCTGTGATGTGATAGAAATTTGTCCCGTTAGTCCTGATACCAGAGCTAGGGTATGGTCTATTAGGGTATTAAAGTATAACTGTACCGTCCATGTACCTACAATCTATTTTACCAACCATGCTATTTACGCACTTGACCATTCATAATGTTTCGGGGTATGCTTTACCCACAATGCATTGGTTTCTGAAAATACAATTTTTTTTATATCCTGTGTTTCTGTGTTCATTTGTTTTGTCTTTCTAAAGTTGTCTCAGACTGACGATTCTGTCTCAAAATCCGTCGAATCTTATATATAATATAAAGAGGCAGATAAAGAATATTGTCCGAAAAACAATTGTCTTTTGATTTCATTGGCGTTTATACAAAACATTTTTAATTGGTTATTCTATATTTAAAAACAACTTGTTGAGGAAACCATCATTGCATCCGATTGTTCCTAAGGTAAACAACTGGCATCATTGGCCTTATACAAAGTTGAAAAGAAGCTAAAACAGGACAAAGGATAGTGGGCCAAAGGGGCAGCACTTGACAGTCTAAGTTGTCTCTATTTGTGATACATAGCCTTAGGAATAGCCGCTTTCTTCTCTCTTACTTTTTTTGTATTTTGTATTTTTATACATGTTCCGTTTCTCCATCTCTGTTTCGGTACTCAAAATGGCGTTTGTCGATGTCTTGTCAATGTCAGCGTCCATTTTATATTCTGGCACTTTCTTTTAACTTTTGGTTGTGTTTAATGGAATTCGCCTTCCTGCTTTTCTCGGGTGGTTTCATTCTATCTTTGATGGTTGCATTTGTCTTGCGCTATCCTAGATAAGTGTTTCAGACTCTATTTTTTCAATAATTTCAACATTAAAAACAATATTTTTAGATAAATATGCAAATTTGCCGCCATTTTGGTCGACAAGAGTTATTATTTTTTGGTCGAATCCTTTCTTGTGTTTCACATTTGTTTTGCTTTTGCTGCTATTTTCCATCAAAAATGGTGGTTTAATATTTCCATTAGATTCAGTTATCGTGTTCAAAATTTCAAACTTTGCTGGATTTTTAAAAGAAGCAATGTTATTTAATGAAATGCCTTAAAAACTGTTTGGTCGTAGGGATAATTTTAAAGCGCTATGTATTCGGCAATACAATTAAAAGCAGACTGATAATTAGCATGCTGCCTTGTGCCATTGTGATGCTTGCTGCTTTAGGAAGACTTGCTTCTCTACATTGCTACATCTATTGAATTGTAATATGCATAACCATGGAGGTATTATATTGTAAAAAGATAACATCATACCAAAAAGTACTGAAAAACAAAAATTAAATAAAGAACGATAAAATCTAAATAAAAAGCAGTAAAAAGGGTAGTATTCATCGTACTTTATACGACAGTAGAATTGATAAATTCATTGTTTTTTACTGTTTTTTATTTAGATTTTATCGTTCATTTAATTTTTGTTTTTAGTACTTTTTGGTATGATGTTATCTTGAGATTTTTAGGTAAACATCCTTATTGTTCGCTGGCTTATTGTTCGCTACTATTGTTCGCTAGCTTCAGCCAAGCCATGGTATAACCGAAACTTCAGTAACCCTTAACCTTCCATTTTTAAAGCAAAATAAAGCGTCTGGTCGATCTAGACTTAAGGCTAGATGGTTAGAATATTAATTCGATTGCGTAAATTCCATTATTTACAACACTTAATCCTTTATGATCTATCACAGATTAAAATGTGTACTTTCAAAACAATTTTTCAAGCGTTGCGTTGATACAAGTACATGTATCATATCAAATAATATTATTTATAATTGCAAGACGTGTCAAGAGTAAACTCATTCACATTACTTTGTTAAGTATAAGTGCCTATTTATTTTGCGTCATTTAAAATGTAGATTCGCTATCAAAAGTAAACGGGACTTTTAGATTTGAAATTCTACACTAAATTTTCTACATTTTTTCCTAATTTACGTTAATTACAAATGTCATTATGAAATTGGTGCCAACATTAAATAACAGTCAGTTTTAAAACAATTACCAGAAAAGATTCAGAATAAGTGTATCTGAATTTTTCATTGTCATGATTTGTGAATTTCAAACTCTACCACAGGAAAATACAAACGGTTGGCCGTATAACAGGAGTCATTTTTATAGCAATATACCCAGTATGTGAGGAGATATAGTGAAATATGTACTTGTAACTAAATATATATGATATAGTTATCATAGAAGATAACTTCTACATTAGTAGGTTTATTAATGTTAGCCCTCTTCCGTTATATCGTATAATCGTATATGTTTTGTGACAAGTTCCTTGTTACTCTAAGTGCAACAATAGAAACTGATACATCAACTTTTAAAAATAATGAAAAAAATCACTGAATTTTTCAGTTCATGTCACAATTTACTGTACGGTAATAGCTCAATTCTTTTCCTTATTTCTTATACCAGCCCTTGCAAACATTCGATCCTGTCCAATGAACTGCATTCAAGCTTAGCGTTGACATGTTTGGCACAAACAGGTAAACAAATTATTCACGTGCTCAACAAAACTCTTTCCAAGTTGTTACAATCATTTTCATCGGTAGCAAATTATGTACACAACCAGTCGTGTATTCTGAAGACATGGCAAAAACCGCAACAGAGAAAAACAAGGACAAAACAAGGATATGAGACAGCCGCAATAGACGGAAATAAAAAAGACGACATTAAGAACTTAGGCACTGATAGTGTGAACTCATATGATAACCAGGAGTGACAGAATGACAGAATAAAAGAATGTGATAATGACAGAATAAAAGCATCGTCATATAAAGTCGTGCAAGTTTACATAAGTAACTGGAAAATAATTTTTCACAGAGAAAGGAATAGTGATTAAAAAAAGTTACTAATAAGAAAATTAAGTGAGAAAATTGGAGGATCCAGGCTCTTCGGGTTTAACCCCGCCTTTTTCTCGAAACATGTCTTGCAGAAATGGGCAAAACTCGAATAATGCCCGTCCTTTTAATAGAACCAAACTGGAACACAATTTTTTTTCTGGACCAACTGGTGGAAAAGAGTTTCATTTGTAATGTTGAAAAAAATCCTGCCTTGGTGCGATTCTTTTATATTGACAAAATCTGCAGTTGCAAAATGGTTGAAAGTGAAATGTTGATTCAGAAAAAAGATGAACAACTCAAGCATTTAAATATCCTGTATGACTATAAAATCCAACAAGATCTTGTAGTTTGATTTCAGAAGTAGCTTTTAAAATGGAAAGTCTGAAATTCTGTGTCAAAACAGTTTATTTTAAGAAAGCAGTTCAAATCGGGATTTGGATCTGGGGAATATGTCGGTAGAAAGGCATACAATGTGTATTCAACTACGCATCTCGATTGAAAAATGCGGAGGCAAGTTTGCTCCGCCTATTTCAGAATAAATTGTGATGGAGATTTGTGGATCTTTTTAACGGGGTCTGACTCCTCCGCATTTGTATTGGTAGTACGATAGATATGGGTTTCAAAATCATTTTAACATTGTCTGACGGGAATACAAAGAAATGCACTTTCAGTATCAACCAATGCATGTATTGTTGTGCAACAAAGGAAATGATACAAAACAACACAAGTATCTAAATTGCCACTAGCAGAGACAATTAAAGGAGTTGATATCCTTTTTAAAGAACAAACCTTTCAACTATAAGCAGGTCCGTCCACCACACTCCCACCCAAACAAAAAAAAACATAAAACAAACAAACAAAAACAACTGAAAAAAAAACAAAAAAACAAACAAAAACAATAAAAAAAGAAAAAAAAAATAATAAAAATCGGGTAACAAACCACAAATCTCTTTAAACATCTTTTCAACCTAAAAATATGAACTGTTGATATCCGAAATTTCCGCCATGACCCAACAAATTCCCATTTTCCTGAAAATGACATTTCGTTGAAATCACCGAGTTAATTGCATAGTCCTTGGAAGTCTCTCCAAAAATAAATCGATGTATTATAATGTAAAAATATATACAAATGAGTCGGTTTTAATTTTATCGTATTCTAGAAGAATATTTTAGGATATAAAAAAGTCTATGCAACAGATATCTGTAAATTTTCACGTTTTCTACCAGAATATTTTAAAATATGAAGAATTAGTGTATGTAACAGACACGTTTTTCGTCGACAAGTTTTTGTTGTTTAGAATATAAGCCCGTTACCTTTATTGAATATTTACATCTTTTATTTTAACCGTAATGCACATTTGTCAGTCAAATGTTATAAAACTTGGTTAGAATAAATTTATTATATATCAAATGCAAAAATTGGACAATTGAAAAAAAGAATTATAAGTATTCTATCTAAATCAGTCGAAATAATAAGATCACGTACACGTTCATTATTATGGTTTCTCACTTTAGTGCAAGCCCTGCCTCATTGTTATCGAAAACCATTGAATGTAAACGTTACATTTTTGCTTCAAAACAATTTGTTGGATCCTTCTCAAGGAACATCCCAACGCTAAGCTTGCTTGCAGTTCATTGTATGGTACTTGTGCAAACGTGAATGAATTCCATTGCATTTTGAACTGTTTTATTTTTATCCTTTTTATGGGAGATTTATCTGGCATTTTGACGTGAATTGAAAATTGAAAAGGAAATTAGCAAAGTCGCATGCTATATTTTAAAGAGGCAGTAAATTGTGTTAACTGAAAGTGTACATGTAGCATGGAAAATTAAAACGTGCTTGACACGACCAACAGGCGAGGGCGCAAAAAATGTCAATTCAACCGCATATACACAAACCAGAATTATCGAACTTTCCTTCTTTCCATGACCAAAATGGTTATTAACCTTTAACGCCTATGGATTTTACATGCATTTTTTGCCTTACTGTTTGTAGTGTCTGTCCTGTTATTTAGGCAAGCTTCTGATCTCGAGACAAAATATTTTTTTCCTTTTGGTTTAAACTGCTAAAGGACAATCATTCTCTTGAAAGGGTTTCAATTACTTCAATTTTTTGTTGTTGTATTTCAACATAGCAACAAAATCTTAACAAAGCTGCAGATTGCTGGTGGGTACTGGAGGCGGGATAAAATAGTTTCTTAATATGTCACATCACTGCCTCTTTCAATCGAACAAATATTAACATTGATATTCTAGTCGACAAACTTTGACCATTCAAAAAACAAATCTTATATGACGGTGAAAAACTCTACAGTGTTTACGCTCCGACTAATTAAATTTAATTTCTATCCTTATTCTGTCCAGAAGATGTAAGGGATCTCGGAAGACAAAAAAATATACATATACACAGAGTGTACAAAGCTAGAAGGTTCTAATTGGATGGGTCAAAGCGGCTTTCCTAGCTCTGTTTATGGGATAACAGCCAAACTTCGATTAACCGCAAGTTATTTTGCTAAAGCCACATCGGTATTTTGAATTAATTTGCGCTTTGTATAGCGATCCATTGTCCCTAGAAATTACTTCCTAAAACCTGTTTTATTCTGATACAGCTTTAATGGCGTCTAAAAATAGGTAAACGGCTAAAATCGTCACATTTCTTTTCACAAAAGCCAACAACAAGATTTATATAACTGAAGTGAAACTTGACACCACCTACCCATCATACCGTTACCGCGTGATTGGGTCTTCCTATACATGCTTGGTTATTTTTTGTTAAATGTTAGCTTTCATGTAACTGTAGATTGAATAAATGAATTAGCCTCTCATCCTGTAAATCACATTGTCAAATACAGCTGGTAAATATTGCAAAAAACTATTAGTTTTATACATGAATTAAGTAAGTCCTAAAATTGTAATAAAATATTTCATATTAGTATTCAAATTATGCATTTTATTGTGCATCGTTGAGCAGAAATTCCATAAAAATCATAAATTGTCACGCCCTGTGGTTTTGAAATTTTATTGAAACTTCAACTCAATTGATGACTCAACTCAGTTACATCTAAGTTGTAAATTTATTATAAATCTGTACTTTTAATCATAAAATGTTGCAGTGTAGTCAACAAAAAGGAGTATTACTAGTTGTCATACGTTTCCTTAAATGAAAAAGTGATAGGATATTAATATTTTATTCATTAAAACAAAAAGACCAATTATTGCTATCAGTCAATAACTGACAATTTATGAAATGAATCATAAAAATACTAAAAATATTATCAAGAAGTTTGACGAAATTAATAGCACAAAATATCAAAAAAATTAATTTATTTTCGTTTTAAGTCTATATATCTTTATATGCCTTCGGCGCAGTTGTTATTCATTTATTTAGTTTTTATGGAAAAAAAAATAAATATAGGTTAAAGCTTTTAACATGTCTGAATATTTTTTATGAACGTTACGTACCAGTATACCGACGATAATGACGGCTACGAAATATCCCACGAGGACCAATATATCTCCCCAGTGTAAAGTTTGATTTTCAATATCCTGAACCGCCATGCTTATGGCTTGTTTATGTACTGTAGCAAAAATACACCTGAGACAGGTAAAAATACATGGAGCGTCTCAAAATTATAAGGTCAAGTGTAGGGTCAACTACCGTTAGTAAAATATAATTAAAAATTTATTTAGGCCTTAAAAAGTTGAAATACTTATAATGCAGATCACAAAAATAGTGTCTTCTGTGTATTCAATAAATATAAATACAACTTGAATGACAGTACATAGCTAGTTTGTAGAATTTCGAAAGAAACACTTCTTAAGAGAAATAAAACTGCCAATTTCGGCCAAATGATGCAAGTATTTCAATTAAGTTTGTCATTTTAATCGCTCAAATGTTGTACAATGTACAGGTATATGTATATGTGGAAATTTTGAAAATTACGTATAACCCAGAATATTTTATTATTTCGATCAAAGGTGTGTCAAACGAAAGTCTCCCAAGATCAATCTTAACAAAGATATATCTAAAGATGATCTAAAGTCCAATTTTTGTCCCA
Organism: Modiolus philippinarum; assembly: GCA_002080025.1. Lineage (NCBI taxonomy): Eukaryota > Metazoa > Mollusca > Bivalvia > Mytilida > Modiolidae > Modiolus > Modiolus philippinarum. Next base: position 120,513 of record MJUU01030904.1, read on the forward strand.
AGTCATGACCATCCTTGGACATAATTAAGAAAAAGTTATGTCTCAAGATCATCATATGATATATTTTATCTCAGAATACGTTAATTAAACTGACCCCTGATACCCAAAACTGTTCGAAGCACTCATAAAACGGATAGCTCTAACTTACAATTGAATATAAGAATATATGAAATCGGTCAAAATCACTGGAACATTCGCTACATAAAAATAAAATATCAAAATTAACGGTAAAATATTTTTATTCGTATTCTATGCTAGATCTTTTTAAAGTTTGAGATACTCCCTTTAACGGTATATTATTCAATATGAATATTACAGTCTGCGAACTAGAGCATATAAATATTGAAACATGTTATAAACTCTCAATTATAGACAGTCATTAATTCAAGAAGGGTCATCAAACTTGACGATATATTTGCAAAAGGTTTAAATCATAAAATGTTTTTGTTTGAACTTTTTTAGTGATGATATTACCTAAAATGTGGTTAACTGATTAACAATGCAGAATGTTTAAAATGTTTTTTTTTTTTTTTTTTCTATGTTTAAACATAATAAACATGCCAAAACCGGGATCGTATATAATTTAAACCATGTTTGTATTGTACATAAGAACAACATAAGTGCTTAAAATGTGTAAAATAGGTTCAAAATAACCCTTTTTCTCAATTAAATGTTACAGTTGAGATGAATCTCCGTTTACGTGCACCATAAAAATTGCTGTATTGAATTAGACAATTAATCAATCTATTTGCAATGAAACTTAATAACATGTCATTGCATTTAATATCAATGAAATAAATAAACATAAATGTGGTCAGAATAACATTTGGAAATTAGAAAAAATTAAAATAGTATGTATGATATTAGTGTATCTTTAGTCAATATGTTGTTCAATGTCAATCATTACGCCTGCATTTAAAAGCCGGATTTCAGTATCACGACCATCAAGAAACATTCTTTTGACTTCTATTAGTAACCAAATTCACTTTGACAAAGATGAAATAAAAGGATTTACAATGGATGAAAATTATAATTACATGCCATAATCACAGGCAAAACACAAATAAGACAAAAGACAAATGTAAACAACGATAGCAACTCGGGACAGCCGGACTTTGTACCAGCGCTAGCAAAAGCCAGCGGTAGGGTTAAACCGGTTTATGGGTACCCACACCTCCCTTTATCCGTCCCGTTTCCCTACAGTTTACATTAAACATATTTTATTCGCAAAAATAGTTTGCAAAGGGATTGGACAAAAGTTATACAACATTATGTAACGTCCTCTCCCATACAATATAATATATATATACATAATATAAATGGCGACATAAGTTAAACATACATTTTCAAAAACACAATTAAGTCACTATTATGTGGTAACATGTGAAATAATAAATTAAATAAGGAAAAGGAGTGAACATATTTATGGAGAATCATGACAAAATTAAAACCGTTGAGTTCTTCTTATATAAGTATGCACTAGAGTAAAAATAAAACAATTTTCATCATTTGACAGAGATTCATTCCCCGCTAGAGTAAGTTGTATCGTAACATTAAAAGAATGTAGACCTGAAAGAAGATCGCGCCGTGCTTCATTATATTTCGAACATTCGAAGAAGAAATGAATGGCGTCTTCATATGGACTGCCACAATTACTAGAGGGATTGAATACTAAGTTTACCCGAAACATATCTGATTTAAAAAAACAGCACATATGGCGTAATCGTGTATGAACTATGTTAGTTTTCCGATCACCAAAATTAAAATATGCCGGTGATTTGTATAAATTTTTCCTTAACTATTTTTAATATACTAATACTACGAGAAAGCTTCACATCTTGATTTAATGCATTCCATTCACGAATAGTTGAATGGAAAAATGAATTTCTGGTTAGTTCTAATCGAGAATCGGGAACAGTATAGTGCAAATTATTTCTTAAATTATAATTAGAAACTTCTCCAACTCTGGGTGGTAACAAATCGCAAAGATATGAGGGAGCTCTATCGTTATGGATTAGATAAAACAAATTAAATTTTCGTTTTCGTCTTCTGTCTGAAAGTAATTCCTAACCCGTTTCAAAATACAAAGATTCACGACTGGCAAACATTGGTAACCCGGTTACAATACGTGCAGCTTCAAGTTGCATTTTCTCAAGCTTTTCAGTATATGGTATACCACAACCGTCCCAAAGTTCGCACGCATGTTCCATTGTCGGTCTGATAAAAGTTAAATAAATTTGGTTTAAGACATCTCGCTTCAGGATGTATTTAAATTTACGCAGAACAGATGATTTCTTACCAGCTGACTTAATTATTTCGTTTATGTAAGTATGAAATTTACCGTTTGAATCAAAAATCACTCCTAAGTGTTTATGTGATGCAACAATATCTACATCTTCATTATCAAAAATTATATCAATAAGAGGGGGATTCCTTTGATACGATAATACCATTGCTTTAGTTTTATTAGGATTAAAGGTAACTAGCCAATCTTTTGCCCAATGATTAATTTGTTCTAAGTCTTTATTTAGAACATCTTGAACAAGTAGTGAGTTTTGACTAGAATAGAACAACGAAGTGTCATCAGCAAATAATCTAGATAATGACGTGAGAGAATCGGAAATATCGTTTACATATATTAGAAAAAGCAGTGGTCCCAATACTGATCATTGTGATACACCTGCTGATACTATTTTTAATGGTGAAGTAGAGTTGTTTAAGGAAACTTTCTGTTTTCTATCGGAAATATAAGTTTCGAACCACTTAAGAAGTTTACCATGGATGCCATACGATTTTAATTTTATTGGGAGTCCTTTGTGCCACACCCTATCGAACGCCTTAGATATATCACAAAAAACCAAACAACTGTTTTCATGATTATCTAAGGACAAACATATTTTATGATATATTTCTATCAATTGATGAACAGTTGAATGACCAGGTATAAATCCTGACAGATATATATATATATCAAATCATTTGAGTAAATGAAATTATACAATTAACCAATTAACTAAATACCGAAGTCACTGTGAATTTAATTTCTGCATATGCACATTTCGACAATTCTTTAAAAACAATTCTTTCAAAGACTTTACCCACAGATGACAACAAAGAAATTGGTCTGTAATTAGAGACTAAGGTTTTGTCTTCTTTTTTGAACAAAGCCATGACAGCCCTACAGTTTAATTAACATACGAGTAAAACCCAATACAGGTAGACTACTAACTCCATGAACACAGTCTTGAAAGGAGAGAACATGATAAATGTTTTGGCTTATAGTTTTTCTGAAACAATAAGAATTCCTTATTTCGTTGCATTTTGGCAGTTCAGATGGGAAATGTTTCAAGTTTTCTTTTTACTATCGAGGAATTTTCAACATTTTTCTATTCTTATTTATATCATTTTATACATTGTTTGTAAAAGAGGTGAATATCGATATCATCTAAATTATAATTATGAATTATAACATTATTTTTATAAAATTTGACAACTTTGAAAAAATTTAATACGCTGCAATTTTCCAGTCACATAATAGTTTAACCCTGAGCATCGCCCAAGTTGGCACTCCATGGCGGGTGGGGAGCAAGGGAGTGACCTTGATATAATTTTTGTCAAGAATACCGCTTAAGTGCACGCTAGGGGCCTTCTTGATCTCGCTTGAGGGGGTGAATATTGTTCACCTCTAGTTGAAGACCCTCAGGCGACATCAAGATGAAGACAGGAATAAAAGCCCTGTCCTTGATAAACTGGAGTTTTCTATGTATCGTGTGCGTTTTTGTCACATGTACATTCACTCCATATCCTTTCATTTTTCCTATAGGTTGTTTTCGATCTAGAATGAAAATTCGAGTATACCTGCATACAGCGTTTCATCAACCTGAGACATCCTTGCCTATCACAATTTCCACTTGAGTCATTTTATCAATAAATCTTCAATACATAGTCATCTTGAAAAGACAATTCCATCAACCATTTATGATGCAGGCTCAACAATATGAGTTATGGTGCAGGCCCAACAATTTACTAAATACCGCAATTACTGTGAATTTATTTCCTGCATATGTGCATTTTGACAACTTATGTCTCTTCATTGCAAATAAAATCTAAACGTTTGGGAGACAATAAACTCAAAGATGTTTAAACACTGATAGAGAACAAATAACCAATGCTCTAAATGTATAGCCAAAATCAGCTAAGGACAGAGCTTTGTATAATCACCCTCCATCATACTACAATTCGGAACGCGTAGGACACTGTCAAACGCGGAGCCGGACGAAGTAGCCAGGAAAAAGGTAAGGTCCATTGTTTAGTTATATTCTTCTTTTCTTAATGGTTTTATGATCCACCTATCAAGGGATGATTAAGATTTGTAGTCATATAATTTTTAGTAATTTTGAGCATGAAATTATACGCTTTTACGCATTTGAACGTGAAAATCTTTCCCGATTTATGTAAACAATGAGTTTAAACAGTGAATATGTCCTGTTCGTGATATTTAGACAAAAAGTAAATACTTACACAACATGATTAATCATTCCCGAAGTATCCCTCCAATTTTCAACACGCAAGTATCCTTCAGTCTTGCGCTACCGGCGTTTGAAACAGGTCGGGTAGTTAGAAAATGAATAATTCAAACGCGGATGCTTGCTCAGCCGAACTTGAGGAAATTATTCTAAATGGCAATGCTGAACGCGGAGAAAAGTGCTCTATAATTAAGGAGATTTTTCATTACCGAGAGACGTTAGAAAGCAACAATCTTTTTTTTTCTATGCATTTCTAATGCTGAAGTAAGCAAATTTGAAAAAAACATTGAAAATGCAATGTTTATTAATTTACCAAACAAAAATACACGAGGGTATTATTCCATCAGTCATAGAAGAGCAGCAGAAGTCTATAGTAGTGAATGATGAGTTAGCGTTTATCAGGGGCGTAAATTCAAAACAACGTAGACTAAATATACGTCCAAAAAAGTAGAGGAACCAAAAAGACAACTGCAATTTCTAATCGATAACGGTGAAAGCGACAAATCTGAAAATGAAGACATCAGCTTTTGACAACGAATGTTCTCCGCTTAATGATGGCGATCATGAAGATTATGTAACAACCATTTATTGTGTTTAATTTCATCTGTTATTGAGGAACTTAAGCATACTGGACAGATAGATCTTTATGTAAAATATAATGAACTGCTAGCATCTGGTACCTTAAAATTTCCTACAGATAATATTTGTTACCCTTTTTTTTTCTTGATGTTGTATCTTGGTTTTCATGTGACAATACGACACGCGCATGCGGCATAACACAAAATGTATAAAGTTTTACGCATATTAAAGGTTAATTCTCTGATAAACAATTAAAAACCTTACAATTGGACGGAAAGCATAGCAAGACAAAACGTTTAAAACGAATAAATTAAAAAACCCCAAAATGTTCGATTTTGAAAGTTTCTTACTAGATTACTGAGTTAATTTCCAGATTAGAAATTACAAACCTTACAATCTTTAAATTAGACGGACTGATTTTAATATATCACGAAAGGATATGGAGTAAATGAACATGAGACCATAACACATATGTTAACTCGAACTGCAGTAATTTTAATAAGCTGTATGGCCATTTCGGAAATTTATTCCTCATCAGCAGCGCTAGAACCCAAACATAGGAAATTCATTTTTGCAGAAAAATGTTTAAAATGCTTAAAACAAAACGAAATCCGAAAAAAATCATGTATTGAATTCATATTTTATTACCGTGCAAGTTATATGAATTTTACAATATCATTTTAACTAGTTCTTAAGCTAGCGTGTGACGGACAATCAGCACATTGGAAACATGTATGTATTCAAGCGATCTAATGAATGACGATTACAAGCCTTCACTTGAAGGTACTATGCATATTTTTATTAGTTTACTTAGCATATGGGGATAGAAGCAGAAAGATTGATTAAGCAAAACTGAAGAGAATCGTCGAGCATTTATTCACAAGGGCTCCCCGTTCTACAGTTCTACTTAGCAAATATATTTTAGCTCCGCGTTCGAATTATTCATTTTCTACCCGACCTGTTTCAAACGCCGGTAGCGCAAGACTGAAGGATACTTGGGTGTTGCAAATTGGAAGGATACTTCGGAAATGATTAATCATGATGTGTAAGTATTTACTTTTTGTCTAAATATCACGAACAGGACATATTCACTGTTTAAACTCATTGTTTACATAAATTGGGAAAAATGTTCATTTTCAGATGCTTAAAAGCGTATATATTTCATGCTCAAAATTACTAAAAATTATATGACTACAAAGCTTAATCATCCCTTGATATGTGGATCATAAAACAATTAAGAGAGGTATGCGTTATTGAGAAGAATATAACAAAATAATGGATCTTACATAATCCCTGGCTATTTCGTCTGGCTCCGCGTTTGACAGAGTCCTCCGCGTTCCGAATTGTAGTATGATGGGGGTGATAATAAGATACTCCTTAGTTTTCAACAAAATTTACAAAAGTTTAGATATTGCAAGGCTCCAAATAGAATCGCCATCGGCTTTCGGTTCAGTACCGAAGTTCTGACTTCTCAACAATATGATTTATGGTGCAGGCTCAACAATATGAGCTCAAATCGTCTCAACAAAAAGGTTTTTTATTTGGGTAGATCAGTTGCGCACCAAACACAAATGTGTGAAAAACTGGACTTTTTACATAAAAAGACCTATTGCGACCTAAATCTCAGTCACTTCTGCAATATCACCTAATACGTTGACACTCGTTTTTCTTTTGACCATGTGTCTGATAAATTATCACTTCAGTTTATTACTGAATAGAAAAATGGTTTGTTATCAGGTCAATCTATATCAGGGCGAGGGGGGGACTAAACTGAGGTTCTGAGGACGTGCATATTATTTGAAAATAGATTTGAAACTGAGTCTTATTGTAGAATAACACTACCCCTTTAACACAGAAGCTCTATGGCTGTATATAGATGTAGTACAGCACCACCTCGACCAGAAACCGGGAGATATGAAAATTTTAATTTACTAGACGGAAATTGTCATTTTTGTAAAACTTTTATTGGGGATGAAGCCCATGTTTTACTGCACTGTCCACTTTATAAAGAAATCAGAGAAGTTTTATTTAGGAAAGCTGAATTTTATGAAAGTTTTATGATTTTAAGGATTTTAATAATGAACAGAAATTAGGAAAAATGAAAGGATATGGAGTGAATGTACATGTGACAAAAACGCACACGATACATAGAAAACTCCACTTTATCAAGGACAGGGCTTTTATTCCTGTCTACATTTTGATGTCAAGTGTGTGACGGAGTGCCAACTTGGGCGATGCTCAGGTTAGTCTTTTTATTCTCTAATGAAAATGTTTTAAAAGCATGTACCAGAGGTTGCTATATGATTTTAGATATTCACAGAAGCTCTTATTTTGTAAATAATTGCATTTAAAATGTCCTAGTGTATGATTTCTAAGCTAGCCCAGACTTTTAATTTCAGCTTCAGATATATAGACGATGTACTTTCTCTTAATAACCGAAAATTTAAAGAATATTTACATCGTATCTACCCCAGTGAACTTGAAATTAAAGAGACAACCGATACACCCGATTCTGCTTCATACCTTGACCTTTTGTTGTACATTGACGAACATGGACGTCTGAAATCTAGATTATATGACAAACATGATGATTTTGACTTTCCAATTGTGAACTTTCCCTTTCTCTGCAGCAATATACCTGCATCCCCAGCATATGGAGTATATATTTCACAATTAATTCGTTACTGTAGAGCGTGCAGTACATACAGTGGCTTTGTGGAAAGAGCAAAAGCACTGTCACAAAAACTGCTGAGTCAGGGATATGTTCAGCCTTTGTTACTTTCGTCCCTTCAGAAATTCTATGGCCGTCACCACGACATCATAGATAGATATGAAATGTCAGTGTCACAAATAAAAACTGACATTTTCAGCTAGATTTGCGTCTTCCCTGATTTGACATTACCGGTTTCGACTTTACCCTGAATTGACCCACTGACAGTGTGACGGGTGCTGTGCACAGAGCAGGACATGCTTACCCTTCCGGGGCACCTGATGTCACTCTTGTTTATTGAGAGTTCACACTGTTAGTGCTTTAGTTTTTTGTGTTGTATATGTAACGTTCGAGTGTTTTGTAGGCATGTGGTGTCTTTGGTCTTCCGTCTTTTNGTGTTCTTGCTTTTGCCTTGTCTCTGGACTTTGATTTGTGTAATCTTGTGCTTTGTTCCTTCGGTATTCTACTGCCGTTGTTTTCTAACAAAGCAGGACATGCTTACCCTTCCGGAGCACCTGGTGTCACTCTCAGTTTCACTGGAGTTCACACTGTGAGTGCCTTTGTTTTGAGTGTTGTGATTTTTATTTCTGTGCTTTGTATCTGTCTGACGTCATTGTTTTTTTTTGGGGGGGGTCTAACGTCATTCTTTTCTGTGTTCTCGTTTTGGCCATGCCTTTTGACTTCGATTATTGTAAATTTCGCTCCTTTGTTCCTTCGGTATTTTTAACTAAAGTTATATAGTCTGTTACAATTCTATGTAAAATGCCTCTAATTTTTAATGTATATACATATGTGAATTGTTTTATATGTTTTATATTGTACATGTAAATGACTTTATCACGACGTAACGTATCAAGTTCGCCCTAACGGGCTCATTTGACACTGGCCGTGATAAAGACCTTCTCAAAAACAAAATGTCATATATTCATATTCTGTCATCACATCTTTCCTTGTTTGCCGTCCAACTTGATTGTATTGAGTCATTTGTTCTCGCCTTTAACACACAAGAGTTTAAATATTTCAAAAATAGTTTCATCAACGAGTACATGTACATGTATCATTTTTCAAACATCTATAAGAAAACCTTGACCTGCCTAGTAAAGTATTGCTCTTTTATTCAGTTAAGTACAAAAATGTGACATTAAGAATAGACCTGCTTTTTATTAAAGGGTAGAACACTTTCTAAATAGGTCTTTATTACCATTGTATAGCCGACCACGACCTCAGTGTTAACTTTTACCGATGAAGGCGACAATTTTGTGACTGTTTAATGTTAGAAACAACAAAGAACTTTAAATTTGGAGCTTTACCCCTTAAAGAAGTTACCAATTAATTTAACATTATTTCTGCTTGACCCGTTAGAATACACTATTTAATTTACATCTTTCAGATTATTGTGTGTTAGCCACTTCAAAATTGTCTTTGTATATAAATTTAATGTTTACCTTCAATTAAATTTTATAGACATTGTAGTTTCATATTATTTTAGAATCTACATTAAAAAAGCCAAGAGACAACTTTATACCAGTTCATTAGTTGACTGTGCCAATCAAATAAACAAAAAAAAGAAAATAGTTTCATATTTCATATAGTTTGTAAGATCTTATTTTCGTTTTACATTTATAAAGCTGATAGCCAACTTTGTACTAATTTGGTAGTTGATTGAATAATGAAAGGGTATGGAGTAATTCACATATGGCAAAGGCTCTAAGCAAAGCAAAGTAACAAAGTTGTTGTTCTTGTTCTTCATCTTGTTTTTCAACACGACGCCTTCAAAAATTGGCTTTGCTCAAACCTATAACAGAAATAATATTTTGACCTTTGTCCACACAATATGCAGGTTTCAACAATGTCCTAATTCCTGTGATTTGCACCAAAATAACATCGTTTGTGAAAACAATTTATTTTGATAAAACCTGTTTTATCATGTAGGTAACTTTTTACTAACAACTGTTATAATATAAACTCCAACCAGAACGTGGGCTTTAAAGAAGGCATACAAACTGTACCAAGGGACTATATAACATACAAGTCCCTGCATGTACTAAATTCATTTTCATTTGAAAACCGTTTCAACTATTTAATTTTTCAAAGGTGTTCAATCGTTTCCAAGTAGTTGATCCGAACGCACCAAAAACTATCAGAGGATTAGGTAATGGCAAGGTGTTCACTCTGATGCAAAAAATATTGGAAAAGGAAAAAAAAACATCCAAAATGTTAAAATTCGTTAAAATATAAACATGCAAGAAGGACCTGAATGTTGAGCCAGGCAACCAGGTAAATACAAACCTATGCTTGAGGGACTAATCCATAGTTTTCAACAGTAACATAGTTTTATATGTTACATTTTAACATCAGTCTCCCACGCTAGAACAGAAATGCATTGGGTTAACGGTACCTTACTGGATAATTTGACCTCCAAAAAAAAAAGGAATTAGTCACTGAACACAGTGTGTTTTCAAATGTCACGAGGGTAGTACACAGTTAGAAAAACACACTTCATTAACGCAACTAAATACCAGTGCTGCTGTAAAGTAAGTGAGAACCGAACCGTCAATCCAAAACGAATAATCTAAGGACAATAGCAACATCGGAAACAAAAAAGTATTTTATGTCTGTTCAGTGCATATCAAATTACAAAATTTAGCATATTAAACAGTTATCATTCATGGGCACAAAATTAGAATTTTTTTATTTTATTGGTTAACACTGTTATCTCAATTGTCCTAAACAGATTAATTTCGCGTGTTAATTGCAATAAATACAAATTTTTCAATACTTGAACAGTACTTCAACGGTTCTGTGAAATTGTCCGATTATCATTCAAACTTCTGTTATTTTTTCCCGTGAATCATAAAATATATTCCATTTGCTCAGCATCATACCTGGACATATACCTCTACATTGACAACTCTGAACGTCTGAAAACAAAACATTACGACAAGCGTGATGATTTTGACTTTCCAGTAGTGAACTTCCCGTTTTTGAGCTGTAAAATTCCCACATTTCCGTCATATGCGTGTACATTTCACAACTCATTCTCTATTGCCGTGCCTGTAGTTTGTACAGCGATTTTGTCAACATGGCGAAATTATTGTCTCAAAAACTTATACATCAAAGGTATGTTCAGTCACTGTTGCAATTGTCACTACAGAAGTTTTACCGTCGTCAGCACGATTTGACAGACCGTTACAATGTTTCTATTTTACAAATGAGAACAGATATCTTTGGGTAGATCCAGAGTTTGTTTCCGGACTGAATAACACCAACTGAGACAAAACCGGACTTGACGGGTGCCACGCGCGGAGCAGATCATGCTTACCCTTCCAGATCACCTGATGATACCTGTTTTTTTAGGGGTTTACACTGCTAGTGCTTTAGTTGATCTGCGTTCTTGTTCATTTTTGTTTATTTGTTTTGTCTTTGTCATACTGTCTCAATTTGTGTTGGATGTGAATTGCCGTGATTTTAGATTTATGATTTTAGAATTGCCCCTTTCCTTGTTCTTGCTTCGGTATTCGTTTGCCCATGTATTGATATTGATGATAGCATAAATCCTTAAGAAAATAAGTTTTGGAAAAGGTCATCTTCATTTAAACATTTATTGTTACTATTTGTCTAAGTACTTCCAAGTTTTTAGCCTGCCAGTATAAACCTTGAATTGAAAACGGAAGTTTACATGTCCAAGTGGCATTAATACTAATGTTGTTTGGAGGACTTTAAGTTCTTCTTAAACAAAATGTTTAAATATGTATGTTACAGGCATTTTTTGAAATGAGGCATTTTGTACAATGCCTAAAATTTCAGTCATTTTATAAAATGCCTAAAGTAGTTGGTCATTTTCTAAAATGCCTAAAAATAAGCAGTCATTTTACAAAATGACTGATTTTTTCACAAGATTTTTAGAAATTGACTGAACCTGTCAGGCAATTTCTAAGTTTCTGCATTTATCAACAAAAACCATTACGGACATACTTTGTTTTTTTCATTTCAATAAAAAAAACTCAAAACATGGTTTTGATTTTTTTTTTATTTCAATCAAAAAACTTAAAAATAGTTGTAATCGCATTTGTTTATGGCAGAAGCAGAAATTTTGTGTAAAGTATACCATATCTTCAAGCTGCAACACAGAAAATGTAATAACAAAAAGGAAAAAAAATGCTATTGCAATAAAAATGAAATTTGGGAAAAGGAGATTTATTAAGACTACTATTAAAATCAAAGGTTAACAATGTTTTAATTATTTAACATAATACTCCAACAACAGGAATTATAATGATAGTCCGTTCTCTACACTTTTAAAAATGGATAACAGGAAACACCTACAATGGCTGAAAATCAGAATTACAATCTGCCAGAGAACTACACAGGAAAAACACGTATAAGACAAAAGACAAACGTAGACAACGATAGGAACTCGGGACAGCCGGACTTGGCAAAAGCCAGCGGTAGGGTTCAACCGGTTTATGGGTACCCAACCCCCCCCCCTTTTATCTGTCCAATTTCCCTATAGTATACAAAACAAATTAAACCCTATAACGGTAGACTACTAACTCCATGACTTCAATCTTGAGAGAGCAGAAAACGACAATACGTAATTTTGAAAGATGGGTCAAGGGGTGCTCGCCGCTAAACTTCTGGCTAGCTCAAGGCGCCTAGTCTGCTGGTAGAACACTGTCGCACTACAGAAGAAAAATCAAACTCAAAACTTCCCAAAGGGTTTAGTCAAAAATCATCATAAATTTCAGTAGACATCGGCAGTATCAGTGAGAGGCCAGTATGTGTGCAAAATTTTCAGGTCACTAGGTGTCAAAGCCAATTTAACGAATGCAGGCAAAATATCTTTTCGATATACCCTATTACGTAAAGAATGTAAGTTACGTCCCAGCTTTTCTGGACTTTTAACAAATTTCTGGCATTTTTAAAAAAACATTTCTGTACAAACTGTACTTTATTTGTGAAATACTCCAAAATTGCTTTTAAACCAGTGAAACAAATTTGAAACACTTTACTACAGAATGTTAGGTACAGCCGTAAAATGTTTATTAAGAATATCTGTCACATATCCTAGGAGTAAATAATAATGAAATTACTTTTTGACAATATTTGATAGATGGAAAATTTTCAAAGCCTATTTGGAAATAATCTAACATCACAAAGGATTTAATAATGGTTTAGTTGTCCGTTATAAGAACTAAATAGTATATTACATGATTAAATATGTATTTTTGCAAAATTTACAAGAGGCCTAACTACAAACTTAACTGATAAGCAAGAGGATGACATACCCCGTGCAAGGTTTTGTGTCTGTAAGACTCATATGATATCCCGCCTGCTAAACACGAATTTATTAGTAGGGACGGACAAACGGACGGACAAGAGTAAAACAATATACCCGATTTTAGGTCCCAGGGGCATAAAAAAAACTTCTACAAATTTTAGAAATAATACTGCTTAAAAGTTTTGAAGACATGCAATTTTGTTAAGTTTGAATGCCCAATATTTAGAAATATCATGTCCAAAATTTTAAGGGAGCTGGCATAAAGCACTTTTACCTCTGAACCCAACATTGAGCATGTCTGAAGACTGTTTGCAATTTCGGTCACAATTTATAGGTTGGAAATGTCCCAATTTGAAAAATTTCAAAGAATCCAGATTTTCTCGGATCTTTGAACAACAAATCCAACTTTGTCTGCGTTTTGTAGTGAACAGCTTGCATCTTTCCATTTCACTACAAGAAAAAAAAAAGCAAAAAAACAATTGAAAAGAAAAACAAACAACAAATCTTATTACAAAGCTATGTATCAAGTTATCTCTGTTCTACAAACTCGTCTTCAACAACTTAAAAAGTAGTGCTGAATAACATCAATATTTTTGAAAGTCTAATTGTAATTCAGACATTTTGTTAAAAGCCTGATGATTTTCTCAGGCATTTTATAAATTGCCTAGGAAATTTAGTCATTTCATAAAATGCCTAAAACAGCAAGAGGCATTATATAAATTGCCTAAATTTTTCAGTGATTCTATAAATTGCCTGAATTATGAAATTGCATGTAACATGTACAAATGTTGTTTAAAGAGACATTAAGTGTATAAAACATTAATTTGATCCAGAATTTTTTTTTAGGATTATAATTTGCTTAGCTGTACATGAATAGAAAAGTCTTCTGACAAGCGTTTATTATATACAAAAATTAAGTAAAACAAACTTCAGTGTATTTTAATTTCAACACAGTGCATGGATGGACAACAAACAACGTTTTACAATTCTGTCAAAAACTAGATTAAACGGACATGATTGTACATAAGGCAAACCCTTGTAGCAGTTCAAAAACTTGTAACAGTCACCAGGATGCGGAAATAATCCAGTCTCTTCCGGACATGTGATACCTGTATAGCAAGAAACAGCATTTTTATGGTTGCACGTTTGTGTTCTTTCATCGAACATATTACCAGTTTCACATTTGAGATGCACACTATGACCTTTGGTACATTTGTAAAAGTATGCACAGTTCATTTTGTCAGGAAATAGTCCATCTTTCTCGCAGTAGTAGTTGAAATCGTTTTCGGGAGGCTGAAACACAGTATCTGAAAAATACAAAAAAGGAAGTGGATGCAAACTGTTTTATACTGAAAATTGGGCAAGGCCAAAATCAATGAATATTAATGTGTATTGGAAGGGAAGAGGTACCCAAGTGTTGTTGACACATTTGTACAGAAAAATACGTCAGGAATCAAACGTCGAAGGATAAGAAATAAGCAGCCAATAACGAGTCGAAGTGAGGCTGGTAAAAACCGTAGTTGCTTACCTTCTGGAAGAAGAGAGGGAGGGACTGACATTTTTTGCTTGTGGAATTAACAGTATCGAATATCTACAAAAAAGACACCCCAAGGCTCGGTTACCCCTAAATACCGCTTCAATTCATCATTATGGCAATAATTTGGAAAACAATCAGGAGTTGCCTGCTCATATTGGTACAATGCAGAATGAACGCACATGGCACCATCCACGAAACTATTCAAAGATATCATTACATTGTATCAACTGTTGAATCCAAAACTTCTTCAGTTAGTTGTGATGGACACACCAAACACCTTTAATCATTTATTGAACTCTTCAGACCGTCTTGGCCAACCATTACAATCTTAACCATCTGAGGGTGATAATTGCAGGTCTAATTGTAACAAACCAAAAAAATATTAGTAATAAAATTTTATTTTTGAAAACAAGAAAAAAGAATCTTATTTGAAACATCAATTCCAGGTAAATGATTGGCTCTGAAGCCTGTGTATATGAAAGAAATCTTCGGTTATAAGTACTTAGTTTATAGAAAAAGACAGAAATGTGTTAAGGAGTACCAAAAGTACTAATGAGGGAGTATTTAAGCGTAGAGATAAATAGCAATATTACATATGGTATAAGTTCCTATTAATCTCATTGGCTAATACGCTCACGTGATTTTAAGAATATTCAGTATATTTCAGCGTTGTTTCTAATTTTAGGTATATTGACGCCATGTTTCTATTTATAAGTATATTGACACTATGTTTCTATATTTAGTTTTATTGACGCTACATGTGTGGTTGAACTTTCAGACTATTGTTTTTCACTAAAAAGGGTGATATGAAAAAATATTTTGATAAATATTGGGAAACGCTTTACACATTAACAGGAGTTTCCGCCGGGGAAATAAAAGGGGATATTAAAATGTTTTACAGAGCAACCACTGAAATCAATGAAATAAATATTTAAGAGTTGTCACATTCTTTATTGCACACTTCACGTAAACACGCTAATAAAAAGCTTAGTTGTTTGTTTTTTTTTATTATTTGCAATTATAACAGCAATCTCGGCATTTATTTATCATATGAGCACCCATGTAACCCATTCTAGATGATGGCAGATCCAGACCCGCCTTCAAATAAAGGTTTTATTTCTAATTAAATTTCGATGTATTGACAAAATTTTCCTCCACAAAAACGTAATGATATACTATAAAACTACATATGTAATATAAAAATGATGGACTTTGTATCCGTCAATATGTTAAATATGGACCTGTTAGAAATATATTGACATCGGACTTCGTCCTCGGTCAATATAAAACTAACAGGTCCATATATAACATATTGACCTCGTAAAAAGTCCATAATTGATAAATATTGAAGTGAAGTGGGAAACTGATCCGCCAGGACAAAAGAAATCGACTAAAGACAATTAAAAATGAGAACTTCTTTTTTACTACTTTTGGATTATGGCTTTCCATAAAATTGGCTTTAAATGCTGCTGATGTGAGGTTATTCCTTGAAACACGTGTTCAGCGTAACGAAATAAACTGTTTTTATGCAACTTTGGTATTTTTTTGTGTAAAGAAACAAAAAATATAATATAAGTACGACGTAGAAAAGAAAAAATGGGAACACACATGCAGCTGAACAACCATACCTAATTAATGATTAAGGATAACATAAGGCTCACTGGCTGGGTAAACATCTAATGTTTCTTATTAGATACCAGGATACCTACTACACATGTATGTTAGACATGTAAGTTCCTGTAATGAATTCAAATCCAGGAGAGTAAAAAAAAACAAACTTTGCTGTTTATTGTGAAAGATCTGTTTACATTTGTCTTGGATAAACTGCATTGCTAAACAAGAAATTATAGATAGATCATCTCTCACTGATCAGGAATTTACAGTAAATACCAGAGCCTATATCGCTCACTTGGATTCACTTAAAGTTTGGTTCCATTTGGCCTAGTGGTTTCACAGGAGAAGATTTTTAAAAGTGAGCTAACGACGGACGACGGACGCAAAGTGATGGCAAAAGCTCACCCTGGCATAGCCAGGTGAGCTAATAAAATTGACAACATATGATAGATCTGCTTACAACAACTATACGATCTCGTATAAACAGATATTAACCATTGGAAATCATTAAATAGTGTACGTTAATACTATATTTCAGCTGAGATTAATAAAATTGCCAAAAGAAAATAAGGCACGCAAAGACAATAAGGCACTCACCGAGATAATTGCAAAAAAAACGTGGCATTGCAATATTATAGCTAATCTATGTTACCAATAATTAATCTTATCTTTATTACAATTACCCAGTGTCTAGTCCAGATGTAATGGCAAGTCTCAATTTGAATTTAGCTTACCCTTTTATTCTTACCTATATTACAGTTACCCAGCGTGTCTGGTCCAGATGTAATGGCTAGTGTAGGGTCAGATGCTAAATAACAAAACAGACAAAAATATTAATCTCCGTCAAAGGAAATCATCGATTAATTTGCTTAGTTCGTAATCATGTTTGAAACAATAACATTATTTTGTATTGTATTTCCCTCCCGTCTAATGGTATGTTCCAGTCGTAGTCACTGACGGCACAGCCGATCTTTTCTGCCAGAGACAGTAAATTCAATGAATCTGGATCCTTTAATTTCTACTACATATATATTGATTATATCTTGTCAATTTATTTGTTTAAAAATAAGGAGAATCTCCCTCATGCATAGCTCTGTCCTTGGCTGAATTTTGGCTTTTCTATTTTATTTGTTCTCAATCAGCTTTAATATGTTTTTCGGTTAATGGACTTCCAAGTGATTTGGTATTATGTGCACTGATATGACATAAGTTGTCGAAATGCGCATATGCAGAAAATGAATTAACAGTTACTTCGGTATTTTGTTATTTACTACTGTATTCCATTAATATATCCACCAGAACTTGAAAGAAAGGAGATTTCAGACATTGACCATTCTCTTTTGTTTTTAGACTTAAATTTCAGATTTGACGACAGTGGTCATCTCAGTTACGAAGTGGACGATTTCAATTTTGATATTGTACATCTTCCATAGACAACAATATCCCGTTTTCCTCTGCTTATGTAGTATATCTCTCAATTGATCCGTTTTGCTAGAGCATATACTAGTAGTCAATATCAAGTTTTTTTACAACACCACAGCAGTTTTCTTCATAAACTTTTGAATCAAGGTTTCTTTAATAGTGTTTCTCAAGAAAATTATTGGAAGGTATCCAGATTTTACTGTTCCGTTTTTGCTTTCAATGAAAAATTTCTTAATATTATTTCTGTGCCGAGTTGACTTCCAGTTTTTCATTGATTTACAATTTTCACGTTGGTGTGACTGGATAGATAGACAATAACAGTACATTGACTTGACATAAACACAATATAAGGATGAAGTTTAAAAACGCGGGAAAATGCGAGCCTTTGGTGAGCATTTTCACCGTTTTGAGCCGAATCCTTATATAAAGTTTATGTCAAGTCTGAACTGTTATTGTGTTTATACTGCAACATTAACAAAGCGAAATTTTGATAAAATATGTCGTTAAAAATTCCAATTAAAAAAGTGAAGCGGACGTGGTTAGCTTGAGATGAATCCATGTTTTCTTGCTACGTCATGGAACAATCTCTACAGAAACACATTGTTGACGTCATCGAGAAAGTGTTATACGGTCAGTGACTGTATATCACTTATGTTTATACAGTCAATGTAGTTTACTTACACAAATAAAGAGGTTGCAGTATAAATAGACAATAACAATACATTGACTTGACATAAACGCAATATAAGGATGAGGCTTAGAAACGCGGGAAAATGCGAGCCTTTGGCGAGCTTTTTCACCATTTCGAGCCGAATCCTTATATCCCGTTTATGTCAAGTCAATGTACTGTTATTGTGTTTATACTGCAACTATGAAAAGCAAAATTTTAGATAAAATAAATTGTTGAAAATGACAGTTTTAAAAGTGAAGCGGACGTCTTTAGGTTGTGATGAATCCATGCATTCTTGTAACGTCATGGAACAATTTCTACGGAAACACATTGTTGACGTCATTGACAAGGTGTTATACAGTCACTGACTGTATATCACTTATGTTTATATAGTCAATGTAGTTTACTTACTATGTAAACTGATATATTCTTTTGAATAAGCAATGAAAGATTGTGGTGTAAGTGCATAGAAGACAAAGTCTCTACAAATGTATGGTAAAACCAAGCAATTGAACAACGCTTTTATTGTTGCTTTTCATCTTGAAGTCAAACGTTTGTATTTTTGTATTTTCTATCAGGAAAAAATGTGTGTGAGATAACATTCAAAACATCACCTGTTGAGCAATGCGTCAAGAAGAGTGCTATCCTCGTATAAACCAACCAGAAACTGGTGTTTTAGCAAGAAATATTATAAACATATTGCCCGTGGATGAAGGTGTTAGGGTAGATTAACACACGAGGTAAAAATTATCACCCGAGATAACGTCGAGGGTGATAATTTTTCACCGAGTGTGTTAATCGAACTAACACCTTCATCCAAGGGCATTATGATTTTTATTATACTGAATGCTTAATGTATACAATAAGTCCTCGATGGACGTTACGTTTGAAAATAATAATAAAATAATGTTTTATTTATGCAACATCAAAAACACATAAACAAATAGTCAGTACTGTTTTACTATTGTATCGAACTGTGGCAAAATCGCAATTAAATTTGTGACAAGGTCCTTTTTCATATGATTAGGTCACTTTTATTTTACTACTAAATACATTTATAACTAAAGTAGCTTTAATTATTGTTGTCAACAACAAAAGTGACGAGAAAATAAGAATCTATATACATCGATGACGTCATCGATCGGGGCGGGTGTTAATTTCGACATTAACACATGTTGCTAACGATTAAACATGTTGCTAAGGATGGGCGTGGCTAATGAGACGTTACTGAAAATTAACAAATGCCGGTTATCCAATGAAATAACCGGATAATGAAAGAAATTTGCATAAAGTATAATAAAATAAATTAACTTTTACCTAAACATATGTTGTTACCAAGGTCTGCGATGATGTCATCCATTCCAGTTTTGTAGTCATCAACAACAAACGCTTTACACGTATCAGAAGCCAAACTTAAAGCTATATCTAAATTTTCTTTAAATGACGTCACAACGTAAAATATAACACCATTGTCTTTTGTGTAATTCGCATATTCGCTAGAAATTTGGTTATCCAAGATATTTTGATTTAAAAATAAAACAATAATTTTCTTCCTATATATTTCCA
This sequence comes from Modiolus philippinarum, assembly GCA_002080025.1. Lineage (NCBI taxonomy): Eukaryota > Metazoa > Mollusca > Bivalvia > Mytilida > Modiolidae > Modiolus > Modiolus philippinarum. The sequence continues at coordinate 140,418 of MJUU01030904.1, forward strand.
TAGGATTTATCATGTCTAAGGATGCATAGGCCTTTTCCAATGCAGGTTTCAGAAAAATTCCCGATTGCTGTGGTTCAATACGCTTATATCCTATGGACGATATTTCCGTGTTTGTCAATTTCCTGCTTGTTTGAAATTTACTTTGTAAGTGAATCATATTGCTATATTCCAAAACACTAATTTTGAAATCATATCTGGATATTTCAAAAAAGTTAACGAGCCGAAGTAAAAAATCCTCTAAGTACACAGCCAGGGATGATCTATCTTCACTCATCGGCAACAAGAACACAACTGATGCTCTTCTACTACATCGTAAAGCTGCAATACAACTCTCAAAATAATAAGCAATAATATGCAATAGACAAAGTCTTCGAGCGGCTTTTTTGTATTCGTTCTGGAAAGACCTTGATTGTTTTGTGGTATTCGCAAACGGCTGCTGTATATGGTGCTTACCCTTCCGGAGCACCTGATGAAACTGTGTTTTTTGAAAGTCCAAACAGTTAGTACTTTAATTTTGAGTGTTGAATTTGTAGTGTTTTGTGGATGTGTAATGTCTATTGTTCTATGTCTTCTGGTGTTCTCGTTTTTGCCCTGTCTTTGGACTGTGCTTTATCTAATTTTTTGCTTTGTTCCTCTTCAGTATTCTACTGCCGTTTTCGTGTTGGCAAAACATTTAAGTTTGTTTTATTTGTGGTGGCAAAATGAATTAGTTTGGGAGTATGCGTTTGTTTGGTGGTAATTGTTTTGTTAGGACTTAATTGTCTGGAAATATTCGTGTTTACAAGAACTGTTTGCTTGGGGGTATTCGTGTTGGAAAAATATGTTTCCTCTGGAATATTCGTCAATGAATTTTCATTTTCCTGCCTTTTGTTATTGGCCAATAAAAGCAAAATTTGTTTGTGTTATGTTTGATAAGTAGATGAAATTTTTTTGCTGAGATGCACGGATTTTTTTAACGGTTTAGAGACCCCCTGGCGTGGTTCATCGCTGTAGTAAATTGTGTTTAGCATTTGAAGTGTTTTCTTCTTAACAGGTAAGAAACTTATAAAAATGCTAACTCCACACAATGAACCTGTTTAAAAACTACTTGCTCCGGACAGAAATTGTGTTGTTTACTTCAGCCTGCTCTTTAAATGAATAAAAATTTCAACTTGGGTTAAAGCTGAATAGATTTTTTACCATCAAAATTAAATGCTGAAGATGTTTTTACCCTACAATTGTAAGCAAATAGCTGGTCACAATTGAATTGCAAAATATTATTTGAAATTTTCATACTATGGTGTATGTGCAGCAACTTATAATCAACCAAGAATTAGCATTTTTTTATATTTTTGAAAACGTTATTACTAAATGTTATGTGTTGCGATGTAGCTCGTAATTAAGGCTACAAAGTATGACATCAAATTATTTTTTAGAAAAATTTTTGACGTTACAATAATTTGGAAAACTTACATTTTCCCAGGTCATTTGCTGATAAATATCCAAAATGAAGCAACAAAAGAATCAACATAATATTCATTGTAAAACAATTTCATTAGGATGTGTGTTTTTTTCTTGAATACACACGAAAACGTTATAAATTGTATATAATACATGAAATTAACGTCAACTTGACTACTTGCACTGACGGACATAATATGACTATTTAATTGTCAATCAAATTAATTTACCGACATATTTCTGGTCATTTGTTTCTCATAATTACAACTAATTATCTGATTTCTGTCAAATTGTCATGTATTTGGTGTATGTAGGCTAATCATCGCCTTTAGGTGTCGACGTTAGTGGGCCAGGCCTGTGTTATGGTACACACGTGATTATCCAATACTCCGATCATGGTGGCATGACATTTGATTAAATATTTTATGAAATAATATGGAGTAAATGAACATGAGACCATAACACATATGTTAACTCCAATGAGCTGTGTGTCCATTTTGGAAATTAATTCCTCATCAGCAGCACTACAACCTAAACATAGGAATGCAGCTGCTCGTAACAAGTACAAAATGCAGTTTGATACAAGTGTTATTAAAAACAATGAAAGAATATGGAGTAAATGTCATAAAAAAGCTTATTAAATGACACTTTCTTAAATTCATTGTTATAATGGTTCCCAAAAAAATGCCGCTTTTAGCATTGAATTATTTTCCTTTTATAAAAACATTGTTTATAATTATTGTGAAGAGAAGTTCACAATATCCATATATTTTTGTAGGGTAAATATTACAGATAGTTGGTTATATATATCTCTCCCTTGTGCAAAGAATTGTCGTAATGATATTGTAAACCCTATACTTTCACTTTTAATAAATTCTAGCTACTTGTCCGATTCGACCCCAGTTCCTATTCACTCGACCAATCGATAACGGAATTAAAACTTTTCAATACTAACTCGTCCCACCATATATTCAACTCGTTTCGCCCCATAAAATACAACTTCAGTGCTTATTTGAAATATTTCCAACAGATATTGAGCTAAACTGGTTTTTAGAAACTGAAATAGCATGTTTTCGTAATTACTTTGGTTGGGTTTGTTACATTTAGAGTTCAGGTTATTTGTATGGGTGAGGGTTGAATAAAGATTTAGGTAGTTGGAGTTTTATAGATAGGTTTAGGGTTAGAAGTAGGGTTAAGGAGACAGGGTTAGGGATAATGCTCTGTTAGGAACAAATACGGTAATACTGAATCCGATGGAAAATATTCTGTAACAATTATTAGTTGGCCATATATTATTGTGCGGTTATGCGGATGTAAACTTGGATTCTATTGGCTGATTAACCACCTGCTAAATAACCATGTCCGCCCTACACAAGACAATCAATAATTATGATAATGTAGTGTTTCACCTAGACCAAAGTCATTCAAAAGCGTACATATAAGAATTGTACATAAGGACAAAATTCACAAACATGCAGTAAGCATGGATAAATAAACATATCGAAATAAAAGTTTGACATAGTTTACTTCCACGTAATGTAAAACTAATTTCAGCCTGATATTTACATTAAAAATTTAAAATGTGAAATACATCTATACTTGGAATAACATGTAAATTGTATGAAATATTTTATTTGCAATCATTTTCAAAGGTTTTTGCTCCATGTATTACGAAAACGCCATTTAAACTATATACAACATGAAAAATCAATACATCATACGGCTGTGTATTGTCCAGAGTACGCGGTCAGTCGACATAGCGTTTATGTGTATAATCGTGTAGTTAAATGTAGATCATTTTGTAATTAGCGTTTTCTTAGTTAAACACAAACAGGTTTGCATAACCGCACAAAAATGTTATCATGCATTGAACCAACTAATATGGTTATTTAGATAGTGTCGAAAATGGTTGAACGGCGCGGCCTGAAGGCCGCTTGCCGTTCAACGATTTTCGACACTATCTAAATAATCATATTAGTTGGTTCAAAGCATGATAACTTATAATGTCACAAACTTTATGCGGTGATTCTCCCAACACATTGATGGGGTGAGTTGACCAAACGCTGATGGGGCGAGTTTGATGTAAATTATAAATGGGGCAAGTGTGCTGCAAATGGGGCGAGCTAGAGGGGTGAGTGTACTTGGATTCAATCGTGTTTCTTTGAAGAAGTTTGTCAGCATGACGATTACGAACGCATACACGAGCGTCATGCTAGCATAGCATTTTTTACGAGTTAACCCGAAACTTAACGATCCAACAGGAAGTTTGACTAAAGTTAAAATCGCTTCTAATACTTAGAAAATTTAACAGTCATAAAACTACCAACATGTCCATATGATCAAAACTTTATAAAAAATATGAAAATAAATTTACATCTAGATTACCATTCTAGTTTCAAAATACAAAGCATTAATTGTAAATATAATGATATTCTAATGTATATTAGATAAACGCTAAGGCACTATGATCCAGACAGTTCAAACGCTGTTAGTTGACGGACACTAAATATGGATGAAGCAGTGATCTGAGCATTCACCAGTGAATTTTGCTAGTTATCTTGCTATGAGGCATGAGTTCGCCACTTCTTGTTGAAAATTTCCGATGACAGTGGTGCAAAATAACATAAAAAAATGTTGTATAAAGCAGGCGAGGATCCAGGGAATTTAAAAAAGGGGGTTCCGATTTAGAATTGAATGGAACTTTGGCCGAGCGGAGCGAAGCGCGCAAATTTTGGGGGTATTTCTTAGTAAAACATCAGGATATTCATTAAAAGATACATGATTGTCAGAAAAAAGGGCGGTTCCAACCTCCGGACCCCCTGGATCCGCCAATGTAAAGGTGCATGTAAGTAAAGCTATGAAAATATAAAGGTATTAGCGGATTTTGTTTGGTTTTAAGAATATAATGTGATTTCTGATTATCAGTTACAGACTTGATTTCTGAAAGACCATGTAGGGTTACAAATAACTTCGTCATATATTTATAAAACATAAAAATCACACAAAGTACAACATTACAGTCGTTGGTGGTGCCGCATGCGGTCTACCTCAAGTCTGGCCGCAAAAATAAGTATTGCTTCGATGTGAAATTCCGCAAATGTCATATATGGAAATTTTAAACATAAAGAGTAGGTGTTTTTATTCCTGGTTTGGCCTCGCCTAGTTGTTGTCTTTAGGGTCATAAATAAACTATAAAATAATTGTCGTAATTTACTCCTACATATAAACTAGTGTGGTCTTGTTTTCACCTTGTAGTTGTTTGCAAATGTGCATAAAATGTCACCTGTAAAACACACGTTGAAAGACCAACGCCTGTTAAGCGATTCAGGGTATCATGAAAGTGTTTTCATATTTATAAACGCGTACCCTCAATCAAACTGTTGCACCAATAGGACTGAGAATATGATATTTCTAGGCAAAATGCAAGAAAGTTGTTTCGTTTAATTTTCATTTTCTAATGATGCCTTTTCATTCAACTTGTAAAATAACAAGAAATGGTACGGATATTATTTAAGCAAAAAGGGTCTTCTGCAATAAATAACCACACGTTAACACACACAAATGGGTGTACTAATCACTATTTTAGTTAGATGATATACATATAAGTTATACGCAAAAGAATAAAATCTCGTCATTATTTCATACAAAAGGCCATATGCAGAAACTAATCGGTATTTTGTGATTTATTACCACTTGGCCGATGCCTCTCCTGGTGGACTGTTAGTCTACAAGGGTATTCACCAACTCAGTAGTTAGTACATGTATCAGGTGCTGACCCGAAGTATCTGGAAACTTGCAATGTCTAAATTTTAGGAAATTATACTTCAAACTGGAGACTCCTTCTTGCATAGCTCTGTACTGTTTTGGCTTTCTATTTAGATCATTTTGTTTATTTATTCTCCTTCAGATTTTACAAAGTTTTGGTTAATGGTCTTTCAAATGTCTTTAATTCACATGCACTAAGGAGACATAAGTTGTCGAAACGGCCATATGCAGAAACTTAATTTATAATTACTTCTGTATTTCGTTCTTTAGGGTCATTTAGGGCTTGCTATATGGTGTGAGGTTTCTCACTGTGTTNAAAAAATAAATCGAATCGCTAAAGTAACATAACAGTAGATACCAAGCGAAATACTAAAAGAAGAAAAGACAAGCTAAATAGAAAAAAAAATCAAGGTGATGTCAAAAACAAGAAAGCAAAGATATAAGGCTTTCGATAAAATAATTCAATTTCAAGGCATGGAAAACACCAGGTTCTGATATAATGGTTGGCTGTTCACTGCAAACTTGTTTATATTCCAAAATATAGTTGTCTAATCTACCATGATGATGCAATAGGTGAATAAAGCGGAATAAATGCACATGATAAAAAGTCTCTACAAATACATGCTTACGACAAGCAATGCAAAAACGCTTTTATTTTTGTTCTTGGTCTTGAAATCATCATGAGGCCTTCAACAATGCGTTTTGCTTATACCTCATAGTTAATCGAAGATTGCACCTTACCAGTTTGAGCGGAATTCTTTGCCAATTGTCGAACAACGCTGCATCCATGTCGTTTCTGGTCATCAATGCGGGATTGTCAATAAACATAAAATAAACTAGAGAAACGCTCTTACAATCACGATCATCCGTTGCCATTAGATGTTTTCAATGTCAACTGCACCGAGGCGAAAAATACATTTTGTTGACAGCCTTCAAAATGTTAATGCTTATATGGAGTAAGCTTTCTTTAAAAAAAACCTACACAGGCAAATGTGCCACGCATGAAATTCATGTGAAAAACGTATGAATTTCATGCGTGCATCTACGCGCGTAGAAAAGACGAAACGAGCTACGCCTGATTTTCGCATGAAATTTTTCGCCTGAATTTCATGTAATTTTCATATGAATATCAGATGTAAATTAGTACGCACGATTTACAGGCGTGCTACGAACGCATGAATTTCATATGTGGCTCGATTCGTCTTAAATTCATGAAATTAATTTCGTGCGTATTTCAGGTGTGGCTCAGTTCGCATGAAATTCATGAAAATTGTGTATATACCACCAGTACTGTATTCAGTTAAATAGATGAGTCTTGATTTTGGGGGTGTTGCCTCATAGTTTGACTGTTTTCCTTTGCACATGTAATGTTCTTTTTTGTATATGTATTCTGTAGTTGTTTAATGATTTTCAATACTGTTTGTAAAACATCCATAATATGTCAGTTTCATACAGATATATTACAGATCAATAGTACCACTGAAATTATAGGCCCATATATGACATCAATATTGCCGCTGATTCACCCTGTAAAAGGACATAAAATTGAGCATCCCAAAGTATTGATAAAACAGGGCGTGACAACAGGTCCGTATAACAGGTTGTCACAATTACCGTAACCAATATAACGGATTTAGACAATTCATCCGTTAAGGTCATTTGACATTATACACCTAAAACATTGCATAAATTTTACATGGATAATATTATACACAGCTATGTTTGAAATAGAATTCTAAATATACAATCAAAATACAGTGCTTTATTTTACAACCTCATGTACAGTGTTTCAGAGGAGACCTGATACCATCATTTTTGGCAACAGCTAAACCTTTTTTACAAATTGACAGAAAAATAGGTTTATTTAAATTCATCAATAGTTACTGTATTCTGATGAATAGAATTGAACAATGACCAGTCATGCTTGGAGAAGTCCTACTTTTCACCCTGTCCCATCTATCATTAATCAATTTACAATAGCGAATAAGGAACTAAAATGGACCTATTTTTCTTTCAACTTGTCAACTTGTAAAACTGTTTGAGCTGTTAGTACAAATTTGGTATAAGGTCACACTTGAAACACTATAATTTGTAGGACTTTTTTGTGAATCTAACATGTATTGTACAATAAGAGTACTAACAATCTTTGTATAGTACTACTAATGTACCTCTAATCTTTGTACAACACAAACAGTCAATTATATATTTACAAAAGGTGTTACTAATATTATATGTACAATAGATAAGAAGTACAAAATAACTACTTGTGGTGAAACATAATACTATTTTTAATTGAACATGAAAAAAGTATTGTTGCAAAATAGATGTGTATAATATGATCCACATAAAATTTTGTAACGTTTTGAGAACATAATCAACATGACTTATAAAATCTGTAACATGAGCCCTTTTTGTTGACGTTTCTTTTACAAATATATAGTGTTCTTCGTAAAAAATACAAGACCTATAAAAATATGTCATTGGTTAATATCCTGTTTTTGTTCGAATGTAAATGATTCTAAAATCATTGTGTTTGTGTCTTGCTGTGATTTACATTTTGCTGTTGGCCGAATAATGGAGATTGTTACATGTATCTCCATCTAGTATATCAATGCTCAAAAGCAGTATTAAGTACCCACGGCCATATCTATATCAGTAATTATATATTTTTATTACTAGTCTGATTTTGTGAGGTTGCTGTATAAACTAATGGCAATAAAATACTAAAGAAACAAACCACACATAAATAAGAAAAATCAAGTCTAGGGACAGGCAAAAGGAACAAACCACACAATCAAGTACAGAGACAGGGCAAAAACAATAAAATAGAAAAAAAAAAAACAAAGACACGTGACATTCACAAAAATATGAAAATGAAAACATAACATTAGAAACTTGCAGTGTAACTTACAGTGTAAACATTTATTGCTATTTGTATGAGTTTCCTTTCGTCTCAGTATCACTTAACACGCCTTCATACAAAAATAACAGGTCACTGGCAAAATGTCAGGAGCAGGTTGCTTTGCCTTGGCACTACTTGACTGTTCACTATTCATGTGACGAATGCAATTTTATAAAATTGTAGAAAGAGAGATATAAAGCATGTCCTGCTCTGTATACGACACCCATAAAAACTTTCAGCCAGTCAATCCAGTGAAAAGACAAAACCGGTAATATCAAATAATTACTCTTTTTTCTCTGACGGAAAATAATTTGACAGTGAAGTCAATTCAGTGAAGTGTAGTCAGTTTGTCTGTACACTCAATGTAACCCATTGTCAGGTCTGTCCCATATATCATGTATATTCCTAATCAGTTTTGTAAACAATGAAAAGAGGCAAAAAACGACAAAATTTGTGAAATACCTCCTAGAAATAAGCAATCTGGTTTCATTTTGCCATGTTATAGCATTAATTGTTCTACAGAACAAAGCAAAAAGACGATATGGATATTGTGGAATTTATGTCACCCCTATTATGCATATAATATGAGAATTGGAAAAAAATAAGAGAAAATCATATACAATTCACACACTATATATATTGATAATATATAAATATCACAAAGATTCAATTAGTCCATAATGTCCATGTAATTCTTCATCCCTAATAATATTCTTCATTGGCTCCTAAAAAGACAAAAACAAAATCCATATTTAATAAGTATGGTATCATCAACTCTTAAAATAATTTGGTCAACCAATCATTTTGAAAATGGCTGTTAACAAACAATATTCAACACGAATTTTGAGGTCCCAAAAGTATGGCAAACATTTTATCAATTTACACTTAACCTTCATCTTCTACAATTTTGGAAATTTTTTATAAAAGACGAAAAATATGAAAATCTTGAAAATTCTGTGAAAGAAAGGGCAATAACTCCTACAAGGGTTTTGGGGTTTTCTTTAAAATTTCATATTGGTTAGGTCTTGATATGCTGAACCTTTTTACAATTTATACTTGACCTCTTTGAAAGAAAAAATAAAAAATGCAAAAAATTTGAAAACTTTGTGGAAAAAGGGCTATATCTCCGAGACGGGTTTTAAGATTTTCTTCAAAATTACACAATAGGTAGATCTCACCATGCCTATCATTCAAACCCTGTCATATTTTTTATATCTGTAATGATTTTCAAGTTATTGGCCAAAAACTGCAATTTACCCGTATGTTTTATTTTTAGCAATGGAGGCCATGTTGTTTGATCAGCCGAATAATCGGACAAAATCTGGAAACTGCATTCTCTGGTGATGCTTCAGGCCAAGTTTGGTCAGCAGTTTCAGAGAAGATTTTTGAAATTGTTAACGGACAACGGACAGAAGTACGCAAAGTTATAGCAAAAGCTAACATGGCCTTTAAGGCCAGGTGAGCTAAAAATGAATAAAATTACAAACATTTCACCAATAAAGATTAATTATTAGTATTTTTGTTTAAAGCAAGACAAGGATTGAAAAAGGATAAAAGAAAAAGGTGTGAAAAACTGATGTGGGACTGACGCACAGACAGACCGAGCACAAACCTACATTTCGCTTTGGATATCACCGGTAAGGGACTTATAATTACTTAAATGAATCTTACGGTTTTGCATGGCAACATATTCAAAAGTCAATTCCACTTATAATTATGAGCAAAACTTACTCAAATC
>MJUU01030906.1:0-10547 GCA_002080025.1 Modiolus philippinarum
TGAAATAAATTTTCTACAGGATCAAAATTGTATGCTGAGCAATGATGTAGATGGTCTTTTTTATTTAGTTTTGCTTCGTTACACTTGTTTTTACATATGATTGATTGTGATTTTAACAATTTTGTATAGTGCAACATCAAAACTAATCAATAGGTACTTATCCAAACATTCACTTTTGCACATCTTCAAATAATGACAGTAGAATACCGAAGTATTACACAGTTATTGTAGTTTAAGGGGAGGATATATATATAGGTTTCGGCCTGCTATGCAATCCTTTTCATGTTTATTTGAAATAAGTACATTGCTGACTAATTGTACGAAGTTTGACCGATAAGAATTCTATATAGTAAGTCAAACCATGATATAAAGTTGGTATTGCGCAAGCGCGTCGATTCTTCCCTTACATGTTCTGTTTGTAAGATAAATACAGTGAAGTTCTGAACATGGTAAGAGTTATTTCATTCCAGTCACATATTTAATGTGATAATACAATACTGCTTAATACAAGTTCACATTAAACGGCAATTTAAGAATATTGTCACAGCGAGACTTTTGTGCGTCTCCTGTGCAGATAAGATGGGTGCTGGCCTGGCGCCGTGCACACAAAAATAATACATAAAATGTCACAATAAAACGAAGTTCTGATGATGGGCACCAACTCTTGCAACACAGACTCTGGTTACTTCAATATATGATTTAATAAATCCAACAGTGACTATATAATTTTGACAAATAATTAACAGAATTTTACAGAGATGGTCTATACAGTTCGATACTGAAATCCAATCTGAAGTTTTTAAGTATACAAAAAGTATTTATGATGCAATTTACATTAATCGCGTTGACATGACAAATTTAACTTAAAAGGGTGATAAATTCTATTACCGGATTATAGATAGCTTAGCACAAGGTGGAACAAATAATAACAATACATACAAATACGGACAAAGAAGGAAATTCTGGACAAAAAAAGGAAATTCTACAGCGAACAGAGCCGCTAATTAATATGCACATTTTAACATGAAAACAGGGATTGATATTATGACACGTTTAACTCAATTGTCTAAAAGACGTGAAATGGCTTAGCACTTGCAATACTTGCTAATCAAATTCTTAAAATAAATAATTTCCTATATTTTAAATATTTTGAAATGTCCGAAATGTTTATGCCTTTTTTTACAACACGACAACTCTTCCCTCCTTCCGCTGAAGCACGACCTCGTGCTTCGGAAAAAAAATTAACGGAAGTTGCCTCTATGAGATCGGTAATTCGGGTAATTGTAGTTTGAGTGCTGTTGCCGGTAAATTTCACTTTCCAACCTCTGGTTATTTAGTATTAGTAAGTCATTATGTTCCAGTAGGTTCATTAATTGTTCTTTAAGATTTTGGATATCACGATTAAAAGATGTCTTTTCTTCCTCCCAAAGTTTCTTTTCTTTCAGGTACTCTAAACTTTTCGAATTACTAAGTTCGCAAATTTGATGTGCGAATTGTTCTCTTTGAGCAACAGTCTCTTCAAGAATTTTAATTTTACTGATGTAGTCCTGAATATCAGACGGCACAGAACATTGAACTTTTGAACTTATTCTAATTGCTGTAGTTTCATTCTTCAGTAGTTGTATTTCCGATGACGCACTGTCAAAGATCGGCAATTTTGCTCTCCAATTTTAAACGGAGTTCCGTACTTTTACGACATTCTTCTTGTAGTTTTACTTTCAAGTTTTCAGTTTCTTTGTACTTATATTTGTTTTCTTTTTGTTGCACATGAAATTTTTCGTTCACTTTTGCTAATTTGATTTTTACAGCTTGAAGTTCACACTTTACTGACTTTGTATTGTCCATTACTCTGATAAATGCAGTGTCCCTTAGTCTGAAGAACGGCATTTCGCGAATACCACGTTTGTTATTAATATATGTCTGCAAACGGGCAGAATCTCTCCTCTTTTGACTGTTTGATTTCACTGGTCTTTGTAACTTCTGGTTTCCAGAATGTCCAGCTTGATTTGGTTTTGAGGTACTTGCTATTTTAGTAAAACACATCCGTGCGTAATGTGAATACTTTCCGCAGGCAAAACACCGTTTATTTTGTGCCAAACATATGTTACCAAAATGTTCTTTTCCACAGCGCCCGCACTTTTGGTCGAAACGTAAACGGCAATTCCATGATTTCCATTGTGGTCTGAAGCTATATTCCATTGCTAACTGTGTTGTAATTTCTGAGTCTATGGGGAACGATACTCTCTTGCTGCTCGATGTACAAGGATCGTGTGCTGAGCTAAAAAGTCAGCACGCCCGGGTTAACTCCAACAGTTGTCACAGCGAAACTTTTGTGCGTCTCCTGTGCAGATAAGATGGGTGCTGGCCTGGCGCCGTGCACACAAAAATAATACATAAAATGTCACAATAAAACGAAGTTATGATGATGGGCACTAACTCTTGCAACACAGCCTCTGGTTACTTCAATATATGATTTAATAAATCCAACAGTGACTATATAATTTTGACAAATAATTAACAGAAGTTCGGTACTGAAATCCAATCTGAAGTTTTTAAGTATACAAAAAGTATTTATGATGCAATTTACATTAATCGCGTTGACATGACAAATTTAACTTAAAAGGATGATAAATTCTATTACCGGATTATAGATAGCTTAGCACAAGGTGGAACAAATAATAACAATACATACAAATACGGACAAAGAAGGAAATTCTAGAGCGAACAGAGCCGCTAATTAATATACACATTTTAACATGAAAACAGGGATTAATATTATGACATGATTAACTCAATTGTCTAAAAGACGTGAAATGGCTTAGCACTTGCAATACTTGCTAATCAAATTCTTAAAATAAATAATTTCCTATATTTTAAATATTTTGAAATGTCCGAAATGTTTATGCCTTTTTTTACAACACGACAATATGCAACAATCTAAAATATTTATAGGTAATATTTTACAAAGGGCTAAGATCATTTACTGGTTTTAGTAGGATTCAAATTTGCACTCGCTGTGTTGTTAATAAATCGTGACTGCTTTTTGTCCCTAGAACGTCACGGATAACCATATGAACTTTTGCTTTGATAGATGTAAATAACATTTACTTTGGATACCCGAGGGAACCGCGGGATATAGAAATAGGACCTAGTATCTCAAGCTTGCGGGGTATGACCCCTTCTAAACGGGGCTGACCCCAAGGAAATCCCGGGTTACAGAAATAGGACCCAGTATTCCAGGCTGCGGGGTTCAACCCCTCCAAAACTGGATGTCCGTGGTTGTGAGGGATGAATAAATACACAACCCATCTTTCGGATGGGATGTAAACTCAGGTCCAAGTGTTGGAAGAAATGTCACGCTTACTCTACGTAAAAGAAACCTTGTAGCAAGTTCTTTTTTGAGTGGTCCGTAAGTGATTGGCTACAAGGCTAAATTCCCCGCCCATTTCGATTCACCCTACTTTTCCAGTGGCAGTCAAAATTTCCCGTCCAATGACCCTTTCCTTGCCCTTAAGTGATTATTTATTAACAAACTTGTTCTCGTCTTGATATAGCTGAAATATTTCTCCATAGACGTTAAACAATATTCAACCAATCAATCATTTACTTCGTCTTACATTTCATACAAAGACAGGTGATTTTTTTTATTGGTAGGGAAGGGATTAGCTAATTTTGTCAAATAGATAACTGCGTTTAGAATTTTCAGAAAAAATCTAACTCATCTTCGTTATCGTTTTTGTCACAGGGGATTCCATATTGGGTGACTGTTAAACTCTGTTTTCATGTACAGCTGTTTTACAATCTTCAAATGACTTTTCTTCTGAAATATATGATGCCTCTTGACCAAACCCGTGGGGAAGTTTTGAGTTTGACTTTTCTTCCGCAGTGCAACAGTGTTATATCAGCAGACTAGGCTCCTTGAGCTAGCCAGCAGTGAAGCGGCGTGCACCCCTTGACCCATCCTTCAAAATTACTTATTGTCATTTTTTCTCCTTTCAAGATTGTGGTCATGGAGTTAGTAGTCTACAAGTAACCTGTATTGGGTTTTATTTGTATGTTTATTCAACTTTAGGGAAACGGGACAGATAAAGGGGGGATGGAGTACCCATAAACCGGTTTAACCCTACCACTGGCTTTTGCTAGTGCCGATATAAAGTCCGGCTGTGCCGAGTTCATACCGTTGTTTACATTTGTCTTATTTGTGTTTTCCCTGTGTAGTTCCCTAGCAGATTGTGGCATGTAATTATAATTTTCAGCCATTGTAGGAGCTTCCTGTTATCCATTTTTTTATTTCACTGAAGAGACACAAATTATTGGAATGACCATGTACATCTGAATGTACAGGAACCTCTGTATTATGTTGCTTTTATTATAAAGTGATATCCAGTTGTTTTAATGTGTATGCATGGTGTTGACTTCCTATTTTAGAATTTTTTTTGTGAAAATACAAATTATTTCATCTTTCGAAACGTAAAATGGTCATCATTTAATTAAGGGCAAAATCTCAAATTGCAGATTAAACGTGTTTAGATAGGAAAAATGACTATGTGGGGTTATTAGTCAAAATTTGTTCATAGTTTGCATAAAAACCATTAAATTGTTTATACAAATAAGAAAAAAAAAATATGGATTGACATTGAAATAAAATAAATAAATTTTGAGACATTAATTTCCTATGCGATTTATGCTCTTCTAAATGTCTGTCCGCGGCATTTTTATGCAATTTTCTGTGTACTTCCTGTATACAAGTTTTTTAATGTGACATTTCGTCCCCGTACATACTGTCCGCCGCTTGTTTTTTTTTAAATTGTGTGTTTGCCATTTTTTATGCGATTTTCCACTCTGTTCACTTTCTGCATACCATATATTTTTGTATGCCCCTTTTTCAAATGATTTTCTACGCTGTGCACTTTCTGTCGGCCACCTTTTGATTGTACCTCCTGACCAACCCTCTACAAATTTTCCGTCATGTGACCTTCTTAAAACAGACACTTCATAAACTGTTCAATTTCTTAATCGTAAATATTGTAAAAAGTCTATTGCAAACATTTAGATCCTGCATTAGGTCTTCTTCAAAACTGTCTGAACAAGTAATCTGTTATATACACTATAATAGCTTAATCGATTGAGTGCAATTTTATAGGTCTAGATAAAATTTCAGCCATTGAACATGACATTTGAATGCAATTTTGACAGAATTTGAAAATTTTGGTTGGCATTTGTTTAATTGCGATGCATAGGTTAAAAGAACCGAACTTATCAAACTCTCATTTAGAAGAAAAAAATGTTTATACACTCAACAAAAAATGGCTTTGGTTCTCGGTGTGCTTCAGTGGTACTATCTTCACAAATAGCTTAACTTGACACAACATATATTTACCGCAATGTTCGACTACTAATACGTCAAAAAACATACAAGTGTGGTGTATATTAATTTCATTCCTAGGAAAAACACTAACCTTAGGCCACCTTACACGAATATCTACAACATTTGAACGTATTTTGAAAAGGACTGAACATATATAGGAATAAAATGCACAACTTCTTTACTTTGTTTGTTAATATAAAGTGTAATTTTCTAAAACGAGTTCACAACGTACCAGCAGATATTGCGGGGGAAAGCATATATGTTTTGGGGGGAAGTTTTTGACAAATTTTGCATGGTTGTCTGGAGAAAAGGTAGTTTGCACATTATTCAAACACAGTAATGTAATAATGCTATACACCAAGGAACCCAGCAATGAATAGGCTACACGATGATCAACAGAATAAAGATCCACACACTATAGTTTCTTCGAACACTTCGACATAATTTCAAACTTTCAGGTGAAAAACGATATTTTCTAAAATTTTACCTTTCCAACGTGTATAAGAATGGTTTTGTTCATATATAATTAAAAATGCAATTTCACCAAGACTTTGTCACTCAAAAATATATGATATCAGCGATGCTCGAATATTTGACATTTTTTGTATGTGTGACCGGTGGGAGGGGGGTGATATATCTTAGCGGGGGGAAAGCAGTGGTTATAGATTTTGCTTTCTTCCTAGTAAAAATATGTTTTCCTGACATGTTTTGCTGTGCCTTGATGCTAAAACCTTTTTTCAAAAATGTATTGACTACATTTGTCGCTTGTGGCAAAGAGTTATCTGATAATTTCGTCAGAGGAACACATACAAAAAGTGTGAAATATTCGAGCAACGCTGATATCACACATTTTTGGGAGATAAGATATTGTGTGACCGGGGGGGGGTCATATATCTTTGCGGGGGAAAGCACATTATATACTTTGCTCTACTGTTTGAGAGAATGCACCTAAATGAGAGCAAAAACACGATGGACACCAGTGACTGAATGTGTATTTTACATACAACTTTTAAACACGACTTCGATTTTTTAAGCTGTATTCCTCTGACGAACTTTGCCACAAGCGACAAATGTAGTCAATACATTTTTGAAAAAAGGTGTTAGCATCAAGGTACAGCAAAACATGTCAGGAAAACATATTTTTACTAGGAAGAAAGCAAAATCTATAACCACTGCTTTCCCCCCGCTAAGATATATCAACCCCACCGGTCACACATACAAAAAAAGTCAAATATTCGAGCATCGCTGATATCATACATTTTTGAGTGACAAAGTCTTGGTGAAATTGCATTTTTAATTATATATGAACAAGTAAAACCATTCTTATACACGTTGGAAAGGTAAAATTTTAGAAAATATCGTTTTTCACCTGAAAGTTTGAAATTATGTCGAAGGAATTGAAGAAACTATAGTGTGCGGATCTTTATTCTGTTGATCATCGTGTAGCCTATTCATTGCTGGGTTCCGTGGTATTTAGCATTATTACATTATTGCGTTTGAATAATGTGCAAACTTACCTTTTCTGAAGACAACCATGCAAAAATTGTCAAAAACTTCAGCCCCTAAGCATATATGCTTTCCTCCCGCAATATCTGCTGGTACGCTGTGGAGTTATATTAGACCATTTACGGGTTTTTATGCCACCATACTGTGTTACTAGAGGCCGACTGTAAACTTAGTACTTACTGTCTAATCCAGCGTAAACTGTGAATGCCAGATTTTATATTTTCAGATTGGTCTTATTTTGATGCTAGTGTCTATAAGTGCATGTTATGCATACGATTGTGTGTGTCCAACAAGAAGCACGTATCCAGTCTACCAAAAGCCATATATGTACAAAGAAAGCGAACAATTTACACAGACATCAGACTGCTTAGTAGCCAAAGCCTACTATAACCAATGGTATAATGTTTTGATAGACGGAGAGGTTAGTAATTGAATATTGTCGAAAAATCGACCGAAACAGTACGTTTTTATCCAAATCCAAACTCAGTTGACATTACTCGGTCTATGCCTGTAATCAGCGAGATTGGCAGACGTTTTGACTGATGGAACAGGTTTACACAGAGAGAGACATTAAAACAAATTATGACATCACCACTTTTGTTCTGCACGAGTTCTTGCTTTTGGCATTTTTACAGACAGATGCTGAAAAACAATCAATTATATTTTAATATCAACAGAAAGTTACGAATAAAGTGTCAACAGACATTAAAAATAAAAAAAAATTCACAGAACAAATACCAAATCGGTCTCTATTGGTTTATTTCTTTAGTTTTTCCTACAAATATGTAGGAGGCCCTTTGTGGCGATGTCATAGCCTAATATACACACCACTGTTCGCTTCGTTTGTATACTATGCTTTCAAAGAAATTAATGTTAAAAATAAACTAGAAATGCTCTCTTTATGAATATGAAAAAAATGGTTATCTTAAAATGGAGATACGCAATAGCACCATTACTCCATTGCAGACCATAACCCTGTTTTTTGTTACTGATTTTCGTATTTTCCTTTATATAAACACAGACTGGCTATGTGAATGAAAATGATATAAGATTTGTAAAGAACTGTAAACCAAAAATAAACCAAAGACCAGGTAAGAAATAATTGAAATGTTATATTTTTAGTTAATTAGAGGACAAAGGTGCACGCTATCAGTATGCCTATTTTGACTAATGCTACATCACTATAGGCTCCGACACAGGATTTACGAGTTAATTGTTTGTTACTGAAAAAGTTTTTTTTATTACACAAAAAATCAATGCACCCAGTCGACATTTGAGTATTGGGTACACTTATTTATTTATTACTGATGAACTAAACGTGATTGATGTTTAATCTATTTTATAGCGCTTCATCTGAATTGATTTTTGTCTATTAAAAATCTAGTAAAACAGTTATCCAGTGCCGTATGTTAATAAATGGTTCAGATAATAAAAAGGATTTTCCTAAGGTTGTATTTTAGCATTTTTTGTATTCAATATGTCAGGAATCCCGTTTTCCTAAGGTTGTATATTAACATTTATTTATTAAATATGTCAGGAATCCCGTTTTTCTTAAGGTTTTATTTAGCATTTATTTATTCAATTTGTCAGGAACCCCGTTCTCATTCCCACGAACTGGTATTGAAACACCCTTTTCTGCCTTGAACAGAAGAGTTCCGATCTCGAAAGTCCCGTAGTTGTGGGCAGTTTTAGTTCCAGCATTTGTTTTTATATTAAAACCATTTTATTTCAGGAAGATTTATAGATACTTTTAAGGACATATTTAAAGGCGCTACAACATTAATGGGTTGTGCCTCAGTATGCAGCTTATGCTGGTGTAAAAGTAAGTTGAATGACAAACGCATTTAAATATTTCGACATGGAACTGTTTTTATTGAACTACAAAAAAAATGTAAACATAGAATATTAAAAAAAATGAACATCGTAATAAAACGTACACCAGTAAATTGTCAGTGCGTGGGGTATGAAATTGCAAAATCATATTGCAGCTGTCACCATTTTGATTATTAAGACAAAAACTCATTTCTTTATGCTAGGCTAACATTCTTGTCGAATTTCATTTGATTTTGAGTATTATGAATTTTCCCGCTTTTTTCCGTTTTCATGGCAATGGCGTACCAGTCATCTCTTTTGACATTAGCAAGGAATTCGATCGTGTCTGATGTAATGTTTTACTTATAAAGATTAAAAACAAATGGACACTGTAAAAACTCGATTCTAAGAAGGTCTGAAGATTATCTTTCGAACGTTTAGTTATTAACGGATAAAAATCAAAATAGGTTGAAATTACTGTCGGTGTACCTCAAGGCTTAATTCAAAGTCCCTTTTCTTTTTTGATATATTTAAGTAACAAAGTTCCGAAGTTACTGTTAATTTGAGTTTCTGCATATGTGCATTTCGACAACTGATCAAATCAAAACATTTGGAAATCCATATACCAAAATATGTGTAGTGGTGATATAACTAATTACCAATAGGATATAAATAGTAAAGTCAAAATCAACTAAGAACAGGGCTATACGAGAGGGAGATACTCCTTAGTTTTGAAAAAAATTTTGTTGAATTTAGATATTGCAAGTAATGATATTTTTGGTGAAGTTCACTGTAATATGATATTATTCGCTGATGATACGGGTATTTTTGTCATTGTTGATATTCCTTTCGTTTCATCAATTACATCTATGTTAAACTCGAATTTACTAGGCATAGGACATTTGCGCTTCTAAAAGTTGGACATTTGCGCTTTAATTTTTTCCATACCTCTATTAAATTTAACACCTATTTGCGCTTTTATTTTTTAACTCAGTTTACCTATCTTCAAACAGCAAGTGAGGTATAAATGACGGAAGATTTTTTCCAAGTTCACTATATAAGTAGTATATAGGGACGAACAAATTAGTATTTGACGTGGTGGAGTGTGGTGGAGCCGGAAGTGACGTCACCGGAAGTGACGTAGACCGGATAGGACGCGACGGAAGTCACGTGACCGGAAGCGGAAGTCACGTGGCCGATGTATGACATGTCAACATTGCGCATGCGTGACCGGAAGTGGGTGTGTAACTACTGTAAGTAGCCATATTGACCGGAAATGACGTGTTGGAACAACACGTGACCCCGCAGGGGTGTTGTGTGACCTTGTTATATGACTTCACTACCGTGTACATGCGCGACCGGAAGTGGGCGTAGCCCCATGTTATATACCGGAAGTGGTCTAATTTGAAGCCCTATACGGGCCTATTGATAGGAGATGACGTGTTGAAAGAGTGCAAGACCCCGCAGGTGTGTTGTATGACCTTGTTATATGACGCGTGCGCGACCGGAAGTGGGGCGTAGCCCCAGGTATAGACCGGAAGTCGGGTATTTTCTTTATTTATCTCCCCTTTTTGTGTGTTGTAACAATATTCTTTGTATTTTCTTCCCTTTTCATTCAATTTCTCCCTTGTCTCACCCTTTTTTAAATGTTGTTATACCTTTTCAACCCCTTCTGCAATCCAATGTTTAGATTAATGTCCTCTTATGCCACCCTTTTCAATGTTGTATTTCATTCAATTTCTAGACTAATACCCTTTTTAAATGTTTTAATAGTATTTTGCTCTTGTTTCAATGTTGTTCTTTGTATTTTCTATCTTTTTCATCCAATGTTATTAATGTTTTCTTGTCTAACCTTTTTTTT